>VDFB02118687.1:61979-161742 GCA_007258455.2 Sequoia sempervirens
TTGGTGTCACCAAGACGCCTGTTTGCCAGGTTTTCATCAAGGTGACGATTTTTTTCCATTTTTCAATTTTTTGTATTTTAAGGTCCTCCAGCTTTGTCCTCTGATGCTATGCGTAGAACTTTCGGAGGTGTAAACTATTGATGGGTTCAGTCAATTGTTCCCCATCTGGAGTTGCCAGTTGATATGCTCCAGAACCAAAAGAAGATATGATGATATATGGACCCAACCAGTTTGGTTCAAACTTGCCTGGCTTTTCTCTGTCTGCTTGGTTCTTAGGGTTCTGCATGAGAACCAGGTCGCCAATATCGAACTTTCTGACCATGACCTTTTTATTGTAGCTGCGACAAAGGCGGTTTTGATATGCCTGGAGGTGATTCAGTGAGTTTTGTCTTCTTTCGTCTAGCATTTCCAGCTCGTGCAAGCGTGATTGTCGGTATTCCTCTTCATTAGCTAGACCCTTCAAAGAGACCCGTAGTGAAGGAATTTCGACCTCAATGGGTAAGATGGCTTCCGCGCCAAAAACCAGGGCGAATGGGGTAGCTCATGTAGGCGTACGAATGCTAGTTCGGTAAGCCCACAGAGCAGGGTTAAGTTGTATGTGCCAATCGCGGCCAGCGTCATTGACAGTCTTTTTAAGGATCTTGATAATGGTTTTATTCGACGCCTCAGCTTGGCCGTTTCCTTGGGGGTAGTATGGGGATGAAAAGTGGTGTTGGATATGGAATCGCTCACATAACTCACGTACGTCGTGGTTTTTGAACGGACGTCCGTTGTCAGTGATGATGGACTGTGGGAGGCCATACCGGCAAATGATGTAATTGAGGATAAACTTTGATATTTGTTTGCCTGTAATGTATGTCAATGGAATGGCTTCGATCCACTTTGTGAAATACTCAGTGGCGGTGATAATGAATTTATGGCCGTTGGAGGAGGTTGGATGGATCTTACCCACGAGGTCGAGTCCCCATTGAGCGAAGGGCCACGGAGAAGTGATTGGCCTAAGTTCCTGTGCTGGGGCATGGACCAAATCACTATGGATCTGACACTTGCGACAGGTTCTGACATATTCTATTGCATCTGTTTCCATTGTCGGCCAATAATATCCAAGTCTCGTTAGTTTCTTAGCCAGAGTAGGACCACTCGAATGAGATCCGCATATACCGTCGTGTACTTCTCGTAAGGTCGTACATGCTTCATCGGTGTCAAGACATCTAAGGAGGGTACTGTCGAAACTACGGCGGTATAGGGTGTCACTGATAATGGCATACCTTGCAGATTTTCTAATGAAGGACTTCCTTTGGTTATTGGATAGGTTCGATGGAAGGGTGTGAGTCTTTAGATAGTCATAAATGTCCTGATACCAAGGAGAGTGGGGACCAACAAGTTCACAAACCATTTCCGACTCTGGGATATCATATGCTGGTATCAACAGCTGTTCTACTAGGAACTCAAATTGCGACACATTTTTAGGGATGTCCAAGAGAGAACTAATAGTAGCCATTGCGTCTGCTGCCTTATTCTGTACCCTGGGGATTTGTTCAAAAGACACTGATTGGAAGTATGTTAGGAAACTATCCACCATCCTCTTGTAAGGAAGCAACTTCTCATCCTTTGTTTCATAGTCACCATTCACTTGTTTGATTACCAGCTGGGAATCCCCGAATACAAGCAATGTCTGAATTTTCCATTTGATTGCCAGCTTGAGACCTGTAACTAGTGCTTCGTATTCGGCAATGTTGTTTGTGCAAGGGAAAGCAATTCGAAATGACTTAGGAATTGAATCCCCTTGTGGTGTGATGAACAAGATTCCAGCCCCTGAGCCATGACCAGTGTGGGACCCATCAAAATACAGTTTCCATGGTGTTGCTGGTTCCGTGTGAAAAATGGATTCGTCAGGAAAGTCAGTTACCAATGGATGAGAGGCTTGCATTGGCGCATCTGCCAGTTGATCTGCTATTACTTGCCCTTTTATCGCCTTGCGTTCAACATACTGTATGTCATACTCACTTAGGATCATGACCCATTTTGCCAATCGGCCTGTTAACGCTGCTCGACTTAATAGGTATTTCAATGGGTCAATTTTGGCAACTAGTTGTGTCTGATGATTGAGCATGTAATGCCTTAGTTTTTGGGCTGCAAAGACAACTGCGAGGCATGCACGTTCAATGTATGTGTAATTCAGCTCGTAACCGATCAGTGTGCGGCTGATGTAGTAGACTGCTCTTTCTTTCCCTTCATGATCATTTTGAGCCAGTAATGCCCCCAGTGCTGAACTAGTGGTTGAGATGTATAGAATTAATGGCTTTCCATGAATAGGCGACATGAGGACTGGCGGTGATAGCAGGTAATCTTTAATTTGCTGGAAGGCCTGTTGACATTTATCTGTCCATACAAAGGGGACACCTTTGCGTAACAAATACTGGAATGGGTGGCACTTATCTGCCAATTGAGCTATGAAGCGGCGAATAGATTGTACTCTGCCTTGTAGTGTTCTGAGTTCACTGATCCCTCTGGGTGGAGGCATGTCTATGATTGCTTTAACCTTGGCCGGATCGACCTCTATGCCTCTTCGGGAAACTATGTACCCCAATAGCTTACCTGACGTGACCCCAAAAACACATTTCTTAGGGTTCAACCGAACCTTGTACTCTTCTAGTCTCTTGAAAATTTTGTCAAGTACCTTCAAATGATCTTTCCTTGTTGTTGATTTGGCCAATAAGTCATCTACATAGTCTTCCATTATATTGTGCATCATATCATGGAAGATCGTAGTCATAGCCCTTTGGTATGTGGCACCTGCATTTTTGAGACCGAAAGGCATGACGTTCCAACAGTATGTACCCCATGGGCAAGTAAATGCTGTTTTGTGTTGGTCCTCAGGAGCAATGCGGATTTGATTATAACCAGAGAAACCATCCATGAGGGATAGCATCTCGTGTCCTGCAGTTAAATCGACTATGATGTCAATGTTGGGCAAAGGAAAGTCATCCTTTGGGCATGCTTTGTTTAGGTCCCGGAAATCTGTACATACCCGTATTAGTCCATTTGGTTTTGTCACCGGTACTAGGTTGGAAATCCATTCAGCATAATCTATAGACCTTATGAATCCGGCATCCAGTAATTTCTTTAACTCTGCCTTAACCAATAGAGCAACTTGTGGGTGCATTTTGCGCAACTTCTGCTTGACTGGTTTAGCATTGGGTACTAGTGGTAGATGATGTAGAACCAGTTTGGGGTCCAATCCTGGCATGTCGGTGTAGGACCATGCAAAGTTTATTTTCCGTTCTGCAAAGAATTTATGAAATTCCGGTTTCTCTTCATCAGTCAATGATGCCGCAAATAGGACCATCTTGGGGTCTTCTGGAGTCGAGATGTTATCCTCTATGGTGTCCTCAACAAGCATGGCCGATCTCTCCTGTTGCACGGGGAGAAAGTCCAGTCCTCCATCTTTGGGCGCCTCCGAGAGGTTTTCACCCGCAGATACGTCCTTTGTTTTTACTATTTTACCGTCAAGAGGTGCCTTTCGGTTTTCACCTAGAGACGTTTCATTTTTTACTTTATTTTTACTTTTGCGACTAGAGGACTGAACCATCTCACCGAAGTATGCCGTGCAGTCTAGATCAATAGAAAATCCTGATTTGTGATCGCCACTTGGTATGCCTTCACGTAATCCCATGAATTCAGCAATGGCTTCATCATTTTGGAATGTGTCCAGAACTGGCGGTCCTTGTTGGTCCCAATCGACTAGTTCAGGATAGACTAAGGAAATGCCATCGTCAAGGCTAGTGAATTCGGGTGAGGATGCCGATAGCATACAAATGGATGCGTTGACGTTGTAGATGAGGTTATCATCATCCAACTCGACATCGGACTCTATCCAGTATTCTCCTTCACTAGTGTCATGTTCGTTATCATAATAAGGGGTGAAGGTTTGAGAGCCCTGGTTATCAATGTCATCTGATACTTCGGATAGATTAGACTGAGGGGGTTCGGATGGTGGCTGTTGCGTGTCATGAGACACGGTAGTGGGGTTTTGACTGTTTGGTGCCTGCTCAATTTTGAATGTTTGCCAAAATCGTTGTTCAGAGGTCAATTCCCCTGGTTCGACAAACAAGTCATCAAGACAACAGTCACTTAGGGATCGTTCGGAACCAAATTCCCACTCGTGAGAGTCTGTTTCATTTAGGTATTCCTCAGTAGTCTCAACACTTTCAGAAGCATGTATTCGCTCATTAGGAAGTTCATGGGTACGTCGATCGTCAGCCTCGAGTGATCTAAACCCTAGTCCAAGATACTTCGGGATTTGGAAAGTTTCTATGGGTTCTCTTCGACCAGTTTTATTTTTGCCAAGACCACTAGTACCATCGTAGCCTTTAGCCTTCATGATATTGTAACCCTTGCCATATTTCTGGACTGGTAGTGGAGGTAGTGAGACTGTGTCCTTGTAGATCCATCCTGTGATGTCGGTAAGATCTTCATCACTCATGTCTCCCCACTTGATGAAGACTGTATTCGGTGGAACTTTGAATGTTTCTTGCGGTTCCATTCTGAAACATGGTCGACCATATATCTTTGGAGGAGTAGGTATTGTAGTTATGCTGTATGCTGTATTTAGTTTGAACTCTCCGCAGCCAAGGTCCTGGATTCTATCAGTTGGTTCGGGCTTAAGGTTGGTGGAGGGTTGTGATACGTCCGAAGACGTGGATGGAGTAGATGTGGAAGATGACCCGAGCATGGAAGGGTCGATGTATTTGGACGAGGAGCCAGGTGCTTCCCGGTTAATAGGTACTTGGTTTTCAGAGACACCCCTTAAATTGGTACAATATTGGAAAGGGTCGGGGTCTCCGTATATGGTGATTTCTGTACCGTCAAAAGGGAACTTGAGGCATTGGTGGTAAGTTGACGGAACGGCTTTCAAAGCGTGGATCCATGGACGGCCAAGTAAAATGTTATATGGTAGTTCTAAATCCAGGACCTGGCAAGTTGTGTCGACAATGAGTGGTCCCACTCTGATAGGGAGAGAGATAACACCTCGCGAAGAGCGTTCCTCGTCATCATATGCTTTGATCACTATGCTTTTTGTTGGGTCTACACATGCATCAGAGAATCCAAGAGCCTTAACCAGTTTAAGGGAGCATATATTCAACCCTGCTCCACCATCTATTAAAACCCGTCTAACCTTGTGCTTGTGAACAAAAACTTCTATGTGTAACGCATCATTGTGATTGGTTTTTGATGATGAGTAATCCTGATCTGAGAAGGTGACATGGTGCGGCGTGGTGAGATATCCCACCATAGTTTCAAACTGATTGACATCGATGTCCTTTGGGACCGACGACTCTAAGAGAGTTTTATCCAGGATTTCTTTGTGTGCGGGAGAAATGCGAAGCAGCTCAAGGATAGATATTTGCGCAGGAGTCTTTCCTAGTTGGTCGATGAGATTGAACTGACTTTTCGGTTTTCCCGGTTGTGGGGTTGAGACAGGTTTTGGTTGCTTAGCTGATGGAGCTGGTTGTGATTGGTTAGCAGATGGGCCTCCTATAATAATCTTGGCTTGTCTAGGGGGAGGCGGATTGGGTATAGTGACCTTGCCACTTCGCGTAGTAGCATTGCACTGTGGTGCTCTCTTGATCGTGATGGTGTGGATGTATTCCTCGTCTGTTCTAACATTATTTATTATTGGTCCCCCAGAGTAATCGTACTTGGCTCGGGTGAAGTTAGCTGAAGTGGAAGCATTATGGGGACCATGATCCTGCAGTGGATTCTTGTGTATAGTATGATCCGAGTTGGAATTGAATTGCGATCCACCTACTTCGATAGTGTGATTGTCAATAAGGTCTTGAATTACGTTTTTCAGTTGTCTACAGTTGGAGGTTGTATGCCCTTTGACCCGATGGTATTCGCAAATTGCGTTGTCATCCCACCATGCTGGTTTGAATTGTCCGGGGTCATAAGGTTTTATTTCCGGAAGTGTGATGACCCCATGTTGAATGCATTTCTTGAGGACGTCTGCAATGGGTTCACCTAAATTGGTGTATGTGCGACCCCTAGGGAATTGTCTTGGTTGACGATATTGTCCTTGACGGTTTTGACCATTTTGATTGTTCGAAGGAGTATTGGGGGGAGGTGTCGATGTCGTTGTTGGTCTATTTTGTTGTTGTACCCCTTTCAGAGCCAATACGGGACTTGCAGTCTTGGCGTCTACAACACCATCGTTTGTGACATGTTTATTCTTGACCCAATATTTGTTTTTGTCAGCGGGTGTGTTGGTGTTTGTATTTTTGGAGCCATACTTCAGTTCTCCCTTTGCAATAAGGGCTTTCTCAATTTGGACCCCCTTTTCCACTAATTCTGTGAAGGTTGTGCAACAATGTATTTGCAATGCGAATTTGAGGGGACCTAGAAGTGTTTGGACAAACATGTCGACCTTTTCCCTTTCAGGAATGTCAATGTGACATCGACTAGCGAGGCTTCTCCATTTTTGGAAGAACGGGATAAATGTCTCACCCGACTCTTCTTGTGTGAGATTGCACAAGCTAGTGATAGAGGTGTCCATGTCAATATTGTATGCGTAGTTTTTTAGGAACCTTCTTTTGAGCTCATCCCATGATTGGATATCCTTTTGCGTTGAAAACCATTCAAGGGCTTGACCCGCCAAACTTTTGGAAAAGAGCCTCATCAGGTATGTGGGTTCGTAGGCGATATCCATACAGTTAGTTGCGAACTCTCGAAGATGCTCAATGGGATTTGTTTTGCCTTTGTATTTAGTGAAGTTGGGTGACACATATCCTGGCGGAAATGCAGGCATACGTAAGTTTGTGTCGAATGGGTATACGTCCAAGTCATATGATATTTCGGATTTTCCACCCGTAGTGAGCATGTTTTGCATTTGCTTTGCCATATCCCGCACTGTTGCTTTGAGTTCATCTATGGTGGGGTCATTGACATGTCCATACGTTGGATTGCCTGGTACACCAGGTGTTCTTGCGTGAGTATAGGTGTATTGTGGCGGTATGGGTTGTTGTGGTACGTATGATGTGTGTTGTTGGTATTGAAAGTTGTGACTAGGTGCATGTTGATGAGTGTGAACGTTGGATGAGTATGTTGGAATATGTCCCCCAGCTATGCGTGTCATTATTTGGGGGATGTTGTGACCAGGAATGTTATGATGTACTAACGATGTCATGGGTTGAGTCAGTTGGCCACTTTGTGTGAATTGCTGATTTTGCACAAGGGGCACATTGGCAGTTGTACCTTGGGAGGTAGTGACGTTTGACTGTGTTGTCGTGTTAACGTTTTGTTGTTGTCCTTGTATGAAGATACGTCCTGTGGGTCCTCCCAAAGGATGTTGTGAACTGCTACTGAATGCGTTTGTTGAGGTTGTGTTCATGGTAGTAGGTGTAGTTGTCAAGGGGGAGTTGTGATGACTTGATGATGCCCCTGTGGTATTTGCTGTTGGGATAACAGGAGGATTGGAATGATTTGCCGATGATGTCACGGAACCAAGAGAGGTTGTATTTAATTGGGGTAGTGTTGTGGATGTTGTGGATGACTGTGATCCCCCAATAGATGTAGCGTTTATTATATTGGAGATGTTTGGGATGTTGGATGTGGTATGCAATGTCGTTGTGCCAAAAGGGATGTTGCTTGTAGTATTTAGAACTTGACCACTGTGTGAGATGTTGTGAACATTGTTGGCATTAGGATCATGTAATGTGTTAATGTCAAATCCTGGTGGTAACCTAGCTCCTTCACTCAAGAGCATAGCTACGAATCTGTCCCTATCGTGACGTGCTATTGTTTCAGCCAACTGGTAGGCCTCTGGGTCTTGTGTCAATGCTTCTATGTGTTCTTGAAGGAGTTGACCATTTTCATCTCTTTGCATGTAGCGCTCGAATGAGTTGTTAGGTAAGGATTGTGTTGTCACTAGAGGTTGATTGTCTAGATTGGTAAAGGGATCATTCGCGGTCCAGTTTGAGTCATGTGGAGGACTGTTGGGATCTGGCATGAAGTTTTCCATTTGTCTTTTTTGCTTTTGAAGTCTGGTTTCGACCATAAATGAGCTTGCTCAAAGGGGATGTCCACTAAATGCAAGTATGACACTAGGTGAAGTCTAAGGTTCAAATTGACGACTAAAATGACCACTGTTTTTTTTTTTTTTTTGAATTTTTGTGAGTAAGGTATGCAATGTGGATGCAATGTAAAATGAGGCTATCTAAGCACTTCGGAGCTTGAACTTTGTTTTCGACGTGGACTGCTAGAGGACTTTGTTGTTAATGACAAGGTGACAAGATGACCAATGAGTCTTCCTAACTAGACTTTTGAGTTGGAAGAAATCTCACCAAAGAGGACAATGACTAAAAGGATGTTTAATGACTTGGTCCAAAAGGGTCTAATTTCGAAAACAATGATTTTGCTAAGGGGTGCTTGAGATTTGCCTACTCCTAAGTATGCAAGATATGAGCCTAGGGGCAGTGTAATGTTGAATGTATGATACTAAATGGGGTGAGGTATGAAACCTAAGGTGATCAATGCAAGCTAAGGGACAAGACTTTGAGCAATTTCAAATTGGGTTTCTGGCAGAATCCTTTTGATGACAGAGTTTGACAAATGGCTGACAGTTTGGAGGTCTCTGGTTTTGACTGTGCAGTTTAAAAGGTTTGACAGGCAGATGCGTCTCAGTTTAGCAATTGCGTCGCAGTTAAGCGATTGCGGTTCAATGTTTCACTTGCGGCTTTCTGACTGTCAGATAAACTCTGTTTAACAGATGTGGTTTTTAGGTCAACAGATGCGTCGCGACGCCTACAGATGCGGTTCAATGTTTCACTTGCGGCTTTCTGACTGTCAGATGCGACTCTGTTAACAGATGCGTCGTTTAAGACTTCAGATGCGGTTTATCAGGCAGTTGCGTTTCAGAATGTCAGTTGCGGTTCGACTGATATGACAGTTTTGTTTCAAAGTGATTTTCATTGTATGTTGATGGCAGTGTTTGATCTGTTTGATGACTGTTTTGTTTGGACTGTGACAAAACCAGAATGCACTTGACAAACACAGCGTTTTAAGGGATAACCAAACACACATGAGATAAGCACAATCCTAGAAAGGCCACTAGGCCTTGGGTTTGTATACTTGATATAGCCCACCAGTTATACCCCGGATTGGTGATGAACACCTTTCCTTCTCGAGAGCGGATAGCTTAGAATTTGGTGGCATTGGCTCCCCTCCACGGCTCATTAACGTCATTCGAGCACACCAAATTCGGATTCATTGGGTAGTGACATCCCAAGAATTGCTATCTCTACTCAAGGGGATCGGTAGTGAGTAATCTTCGGGCATGATACTGTACCCTGCACTATATCAAGCAACGGCCAATAGAACGGTTGGACACTAAGACAAGAGGTGTTTAATTCGGGCATTCCGTTCGTGGGGCGTGATCCATGCGGCGAGAGTCCCCTTTCGGATCCATCTCGTCGGAACCACGCTCGTGATTCTTGGGCTTTCCCCAAGAACCCACTTTTCTATACCGGCTGGAAGTCCCTCGGTGTCAGGGTGCTACCGGTCTGAGTCGTCCTGGGGTGAGTACTTTTTCCCACCAGAACAGGCCCAAGTTCTAGAGTCGGTAACCGTTTCTCTTACACCCAGGATCGCACGAATGCGCAAGGGGAGAGGATACTTCGATATACCGAATCGTGAAGGGTAAATTAACAAAAAGGAATGGGTCTGGTTTTCTGATCACAAGGTTTTCACCAAGTGAGAGCATACTCACCTACCACTCCACAAACACACTCAAGCATGAAAGACATGATTGTTCTTTTTAAAAGCACCAAATTCAAAGTTTGCTAAGCTAGAAATAAACAAACACACTGTTTTGTTCTCTCCTTCTTTGACATGCGAATCTGCAAACGATGAGTTAGTAGTTTTGGATGTGATGGTCTTGGACACACGAAAAAGGATCGCCACACGCTGCAAGAAACTATTAGTAACACAAAATATCTAACCTGGTTAACATGCAGGAATAGCTGATACAGAAAAAGACAGAAAACAGAGAACCAGAAAACAGAAACAACCTGAAATTCGGCAATTAAAACCTAAAAACTGACAGAAAAGTTTACCAGACAGATGCGGCTCGGTATTACCAGACAGATGCGGCGCGGTTTGTCAATTGCGTCGTTCGGTTCTGCGAATGCGGCTCGAATTGTCAGATGCGGCTCTGGAATTCTCAGTTGCGGTCTGTCAGGGCGGTTGCGTCGTTTCTGTGAGCAGATGCGTTGCGACGGTTGCGGCGATGTGTACCAGTATTCTGCAAAACAACAGAAGACAACAAAAAATTCTACCCAAAACAGAAAGCCACTACGGGAAATGATTAGTACCAGTATTCTGCAGGAAAAAGACAGAAAACAGAAAACCTGCGATTGGACAACCCGAAATGCAAAAATAAAACCGCAAACTTGAAAGAAAACAAAAAATGATATACCAAACGATTGCGGCGCGAGTTTCGAATGCGGCTTTCGGGGTATCAGATGCGGCTCAGGACTAACGGATGCGTCGTTGTGTTCATCATTTGCGGTGTGACAGGGCGATTGCGGCACTGAGGTTGTCGTATGCGTCGCGACGCATACGATGCGTCACACTATTTTTAAAAAAGTTGCGGCGATCCGTACCTGTACCTGCAAAACAACAGAAAACAACAAAAAAAAACGTACGAAAAGCCGAACTAACAACGTCGGGTTCACCAATGTAATCAAAGGAAAATCCTAAAATTATTTCTTAAAGTGGGTTAGCACAATAACAGAAAATCCTATGAAAATAACAAAGTACAATGGAAGTGAGGTGAAGACAAAAGGGATAGTGTTACCCTATGTCTCCACCTTCCATGATTAACCTCTGTTACACCTCCTAGCTTGCAGATAAACAACAATGCCCTCAGATTTATGAGCAACTATGACTAAAGACTAAGCCCTATGCAAGTGTTGAAGGATTTGCAGAAAATATAAATAACCCTATTTTGAGCTAAAATGGCTATGACTGTTAATGACTATGACCTAAGTTGACAGCAAATTGACCTAAACTAAGAATGCAAGAAGTCAAAATGAACTATGAGAGCTAAAGACTGAGAGAGCTAAAGACTGAGAGAGCTAAAGACTGAGAGAGCTAAAGACTGAGAGAGAGCTAAAGACTGAGAGAGAGATGCAAATGAGGTCAAAATTGCCCTTTTATAAAAATTGCAATTTTGAACGTGTGGCCAGGATGAAAAGATGACAGGAACCCTAAGATCAATGCTTAAGATTGAATATTGCTGTGTGCATTAGGGTTAGGTCAAAATTAGGGCAACAGGTAAGGATGAAGGGTGGAGATTGAATTATGAAATAATTCAATCAACGGTCGAAAATAAATGAGAAGTCAAAGGTCAAGAATTAAATTGGAGGATAAGGCTGGCACGGACAAAGAGGTTGCTGGAGAAATTAAATAATAAGATTTATTTACTCCAGACAACTAGCAAGCAATTAAATAATAAAGATATTATTTAATTATGGAGGAATGTGATAAAAGAATTATTTTGAAATTAAATAATGATTTTAATTCAAAATTCAAGAGAATGGCTAAATTAAATAAATCAAATTTATTTAATTTAAATGGGAGAAAAAGCTAATGATTAATTAAATAATTAAATGAATTATTTAATTATAGTGGAAAATGGACAGAATTAAATAAATAAGAATTTATTTAATTTTTTAGAAGAAGGGGACTTAATTAGTGACGTAATTAAATAAATAAAATTTATTTAATTAATCAAGAAGACATAAATGGTAAAGGGAAATTAAATAAATTATGAAATTTATTTAATCAAAGGAAGACTTTAGATAATTAGTGATGTATTAAATAAATAAATATTATTTATTTATTTAATAATCAAGGAGGAACAAATGACATGAATTAATTAAATAATTATGAATTATTTAATCAATAGTCGAATGTGGACCAGGGACATAATTAAATAGCTTAATTATGCTAGGACGAAAGTGGTAAAAATGAAGCTTGCAGGCCTAGGTCATTTTTAGGTGTCTACAATGTCAATCAAAACAAAAACCAAGGTAATGTTGAATCAACAACACCATCATATCGAACATCATCAAATCGAAGAAGGTTCACACCTTTGGGTCAATCATTAGAATTAACATTAAAGGAGCTTCTTGCAGCCAGAGTTATAACATTACCAAAGGAAAGAAATTGGGAACCCTAAGTTAAACCTTCATGGTGGAATGATGTACACTATTGTGACTTTCATAGAAAGAAAGGACATAAAACCAGTGACTGCATGCAATCAAATCACTTGATACAAGACTTTATTGACAACAAGATAATAGTTATGGAAGGACCCTAAACAAACAATGATCATGGAGCGTTCAAGAACCCTCTACCAAATTATGAAAAAAGGGAATTGTATTCATCAAATACCAAAGGAAAAAACATGAACTATTTCTATGATTCTACCATTCTTTTTGTTGAGATGGTTGAAAATAAAACTAGGGACATCAAAAACAAGAGTTGAAGAAACATTGCTACAATTGAAAACCATCACCACAATATCAACACCACCACACATCAAATCAATGACCTTGTGGCAATAAAATCGATCACAAATGTTGCTGCAAATGACAATCAAATTAATGTCATCAAAATCAGAGAAGAACAAGAAAATTCACCAATAAATGTGATCACAAGAGGACAAGCCAAGGTAACATTGAAAGGAGCTACCCCTTCCATGTCCAAAATAGCTGCTACCCCTACAAATCAATATAACATAGTTGATCAATTGAAAAAAATTCCCATCCAAATATCCATATTATAACTTCTCAAGATTTCACCCACTCACAAAGAAATCTTAGAACAAGCTCTAGTCACCACCATAGTACTGAAAAATCTAGAAGTTTTCCAATTTCAAACTATGGTGGTACATTTGACTGCATCACACTACCTATCATTTTCTAAACATGATGTATGTATCACCCATCTGCATACCACTACCCTCCACATTGAGGTCCTAATCCACAAACATCATGTCAAGTGTGTCCTAATAGATGGAGGAGTTGGCCTAAATATTTGTACTCTAATTGTGTGTGCACTTGGATACTCAGAAAATTCTATTGATCCTAGAAGGAAAATCACAATAAAAGAATATGATGATGAGGAGATATCTTCCCAAGGGTTGATAGTGCTACCAATTCAAGTGGGACTAGTTTTCAAAGATATAATTTTTCAAGTATTGGACAAAGAGTTAACATACAACATACTCTTAGGATGTTCATGGATTCATGACATGCAAGTAGTACCTTCCACATATCACCGGTGCTTCAAGTTCCCTTTCAATGGGAAATAAATCATTATCATTGCTGACTCCAACAATCCCAGTATTGTAACACACTCAAGACAACCCAATACCATTTTGTACCACACAATAGGGAAGCTCCAACATATAGCTCATAAAACAATGAAAAACAACTAAATACCTTGTCAAAGTGGGTTGCAAAAAGGACTAGTCAAAAGACAAGGGTATGAGTGAGTCTGCTTCATCAAATCATGATAGTCAACTTAGTTCCTTATCGAAACAAGTTGAAAAGATCCAATTAAAATACAAAGGCCTGGGAGAATACTCATTTGAGCAATATTTGTGTTTATCATAACTTGTATCTTCTCCTAAGTCATGGACAACCATCAATATCAAGACAAAAATCATCACAACCAACCACACTCTTTGATGGAAACTTTGTAAGAGAATGTACATCAGTGGATGAATTAGACAAGGAGGTTCTGAATATGTTGTACAAGGACGAAGACTCATCACAAACATCAACGTCCAATGTACAAACAAAGCAATATGGAAAAGGGAAGATAATCCTAGAAAAGATGGGATATGAAGGAAAAGGTTCTATCGATAAAATAAAAGATGGAATCAGGGAACCCATACAACCTATCACAATCCAAGCCAAGGATAAAACAAGACTAGGGTATAGAGAAGAATCAAAAGAAGAAACCAAGAAACAAGTTGTTGAAAGAATCCTTTAGTTGCGAGATAGTTCTAAAATGGATTCTAATGAGTATGAATGTGATTCCCTCTCTGAAGATTCTTGACATGATAAGGGAGTCAATGTGATAAAAAAGTATACACCAAAATGTATGGAGAGATAGAGCTTGAGTTCTAGACCACTTGAAATTGGATCACAACATATTGATGAATCAATTGAAGATGATTAGACACCAAGCAAGATAGATCACTTCGAGGAGAGTGACATCATAGACCTCGAGATTGCTATCAGACACTTTGATGGCATTTCCATCATGACACTCACCCCTTTTGACCTTAGCCAATATAATGATTCCTTTCCATTAGTACACCCTAAATTGATTGACTGGGACCAATCTAAGCTACTTGATTTACCCACCTTTCCAAATGATGACACCATTGTGAACTTCCTCTACTATGAAAATCCTGAAACATGTTCCATCATCAAATATCATAAAAAACCTTCAGATGAGGGGAGTGCCAAATCTCTCAGCTGCAAAACATCAAATTTCAAAAATGGATCTAATGGTGAAACCCATTCAATGGCAGCATTAGATCAAGAAAAAATCAAAATGAAGAGTGCATCTGATGGTGAAAACCTCTTCGAGGCACCAAAAGATGGGAGATTTGACACTCTTCTATAGTACTATCCAGAGAGGTCTTTTGTACTGATTGAACCAACACAATCCATCAACGTTGGTACAGGTGAAACAATCAAGACTTTACATCTAGCGGCATCGATAATAGAACAAGAAAAGCCAAACTTCACTAAGTTCTTTGAAGAAAGGAAAATCAACTTTGCATGGTCCTATGTTGACATGCTAGGTATAGATCTCAATCTCATAATGCATCATTTATTACTACCACCTAGAATAAATCCACTCAAGAAAAAGTTAAGAAAAATGAATCCTCATATTGCCCTTTTGGTAAAAGCTGAATTGAAGAAATTGTTGGATGTGGGATTTATAAAACCTATTGACTATTCTAAGTGGATATCAAACATTGTGCCAATTTCAAAACTAGATAAAATCATCATGATATGCACAAATTTCAGTGATTTCAACAAGGCTTTCCCAAAAGATGATTTTCCTCTACCTAACATTGACATCATAGTAGACTTGATAGCGGCACACAAAATGTTATCACTTATGGATGCATTTTCAAGTTACAATCAGATAAAAATTGTACCTAAAGATCAAGACAAAACAACCTTTACATGTCCTTAGGAAAAATTTTATTGGAATGTAATTCCTTTTGGCTTGAAAAATGTTGGAGCCACATATCAGAGAAATGATGACCACTATCTTCTATGACATGATGCACACTTTTATGGAGGACTATGTAGATTATTTTTTGGAAAAAATAATTTACTAGAGAGAGACATATGGAAATTTTGAACAAGATCTTCACCATACTATAGAAATTCAATGTGAGGTTAAATCCCAAGAAATGTGTATTTGGTGTAACATCAGCTAAACTTTTGGGATACATTGTGTCAACCAAAGGCATTGAGGTGGATCCCATGAAATTTAAAGCTATCATGGAGATGCATTATTCTAAGAATATCAGTCAACTAAGATCTTTGCAAGGACAATTCCAATCCATCAGGAGGTTCATCGCACAACTGGCTGATAAAACTCATCCTTTCAATCATTTGTTGCATAAGAATATTTCTTTCAAGTGGGATAAAAAGTGTGAAGCAACCTTTAATCAACTCAAACAATATCTAATGTCACCACCCATACTAGTACTACCAGCTAAAAGGAAAATCATTGCTACTTTACATTGCAACAACAGAGATATCTTTCGGTGCTTTATTGGCACAAGAAGATTTTGCAAAAAAAAGGGCAATTTATTATATCAGCTCAGGACCTTGAATGGTTATGAGATCAGTTACACCTTTATTTAAAAATATTTTCTTGTGGTAGTATTTGCTACTGAACAACTAAGACATTACATGCTAACAAATACCATCAAACTTATCACCAAAATTGATCCACTAAAGTATTTACTCAGCAAAGATGCCTTGACAAGAAGATTAGCCAAATGGGTAATGATGTTAAGTGAGTTTGATATCTAGTATGTGGACAAGAAATAAATCAAAGGTCAAGTCATCGTAGATCAACTAGTTGAAGCACCACTACAAGATGATCATCCAATGAGCATTGAATTTCTAGATGCAGATGTCTTAATAGTGTCAACACAACAATGGATGTTATACTTTGATGGCTCTTACACACAACATGGATCGGGTGTAGGAGTCTTATTTATCACACCTCAAGGACACACCATTCCAAATTCCTACAAGTTAATGTTTCCTTTCACTAACAACATAGCTGAATATGAAGCATTAATCATTGGAATCAAAGTGGCAGTCGAATGGAAGATCACAGAGTTGCATGTTTATGGTGATTCTCAACTAGTCATTAATCAGGTGAATTGTAACTACCAGATGAAGGATGATAAATTTATTCCATATAAAATAATGGTTGATGAATTTAAAAAGTACTTTGTGGAGATCAAATTTGAGTAGATTCCATGAGGTGACAACAAAGTTGTTGATTCTATGGAGACCATTGCTTCTCTCTTAAAAATTCCTAAAAAGCGAGTCGGTTATGAGTTCATGGTTGAACAATTGTTTAACCCCGCCTATGATAACCATGAATCCCAATTCAAATACCATTTTTTCAAAGCCGATACTTCTATTTACAAGAAAATCTACACCTATCTCAAGGGCAATACCATCCCACCCGATTTATCCTGAAACCAAAAAAGCAACTTTATTCAACAAGCAACTCGACATACCTTGATAGCCAATGTAATTTATCGATGAGGTCTTGACGGTACTCTCCTTTGGTGTCTTGAATGTAACAAATCTTAAACTGCTTTATGTGAGGTTCATGATGTTCATGATGGTATTTTTGGCACACATTCAAGTGGTCTAACTTTAGCTAAGAAACTCTTATGTTTGGGGTATTACTGGCTGAATATGGAGGAGTCTTTTCAATATGTCAAGAAGTCCCAAAAATGTCAAATTCATGGGAACCTGATACATGCACCAACAAAAGATTTACAACCTTTCACATCAACATGGCCTTTATGTTAGTGGGGACTGGATCTTGTAGGTAAAATTCATTCATCTTCATCTAATGGACATAATTTTATCATCACAACCATAGAGTACTTTATGAAGTGGATTGAAGTTATTCCCTTAACAACCATCACAGGAAAACAAATTGCATCCTTCATCCTAAATTATATCGTCTATCCATATGGCATTCCCCAATCCATTATCACACATAACAATAGACTGTAGACACTTAAAAATGACCTAGGCCTGCAAGCTTCATTTTTACCACTTTCGTCCTTTCATAGTTATGACATTTAATTATGTCCTTGGTCCACATTCAACTATTGATTAAATAATTCATAATTATTTAATTAATTCATGTCATTTATTCTTCATGTTTATTAAATAAATAAATTTTATTTATTTATTAGATACGTCATTAATTGTCTAAGTCTTTCTTTAATTAAATAAATTTCTTAATTTATTTAATTTCCCTTTTTGCATTAATTCTTCTTGATTATTAAATAAATAAATTACATTTATTTATTTAATATGTCACTAATCGTCTTAATTAAATAAATTGATTAATTTATTTAATTAATTAGTCTTATCTACTAAATTAAATAATTAAATTTAATTATTTAATTGCCAATTTAATATTCTTCTCATTTTAAATAAATTAAATTATTTAAAATGTCATCTCAATCTTAACTGTCAGTCCATTTTAATAAATAATCTGAAAAGATTATTTATTATCTCACAAAATCATAACTTGAATTAATTTAATTCAAAATTAGTAACTAATCTTCCAAAAATCAAGCAATCGGGCAGATTCTTGATTTTCCAAATTTGATCTTCGGTACAAATCTTATCTTCTTGATTTTTTGAATCTCATGAATCAGGCAATCTTATCTTCTTGATTTTTTGAAAATCTTTATTTCTTTAATTAATTTCCTCATTTATTCTCCACCGTCGATCCGATTATCTGAGATGTTATTCTAACCGTTGGATTAAGGATTTTTCTGTAACCCTAATTAGGGATTCTCATATTTAATCTGGGCCTCTCATTTTAGGTTCTCATCATCAATTAATCTCGTTCGTCCATTCGAAATGGCATTTTCTATAAAATGCCATCTTCTTCTCACTTTTCGATTACACACACACACATGCTGACATTTTTACATAGACATTCTAGGCATTTACTGGCATACTTAGTTTTTCATATACAATTTCAATATTTGTTATAGTCATTTTATCAAATCTTGGCATTTGTTTAGGCATAGGCATTTAGAATTTTAAGCAAATCCTTCAAGGCTTGTTGTAGGACTTAGACAATTTTTAGATTTTGCTCGCACAACGAATCTAAGGGCCACATTATCCAACAAGTAAGAAGATATTACAAAAGTGAAGCATGGAGGTATTGGCGATCAGGTATAATTGTTCTTTCATTTACTTCCTTTGTATTTTGTAAGATCTTTGGGTTTTGCTATTATTTATTGCTAACACTCCTAATCAAACCTAAAAAGAAATCCCTTGATTACATTGGTGAACCCAACTCCATTTTTTTGGTTTTTCGTATGTTTTTTTGTGTTTTCTGCTGTTTTGTAGGTACAGGTATGGAACGACGCAACTATTTTTTTAAAAATCATGACGCATTTGATGCGTCACGATGCATCCGCTGACAGAAGAGCTGCAATTGCCCTGATAAGCCGCAACTGACACCTGGAACGACGCATCTGATTAGTCATGCCACATTTGAGGTCCAGAATGATGAATTTGCTCTGTTGAGCTGCATTCGATTGGTAAAGTTTTTCGTTTTGTTTTAACATTCTAATTTTCAGATTTTAGAGTTTTTCTAGTTTCTGGTTTCTTTTTTGGTTTTCTAGACTTTGGATTTCCTAGTTTTTCAGTCCTACATGTTAGCTAGATTAGAGTTTTGTGTTACTAATCTTCATTTGTAGCGTGTGGCGATCACTATTCGGGTGTCAAAGATCATTGCATAAAGAGACTACTAATCTTTTGTTTGCATATTCGAATGTCGAAGACAAGATAAACAAACATTGTGCTTGTTTTTCATAGATTAACAAACATTTGATTTTGGTGCATATAAAAAAAGAACACTCATGTCTTCTTTGATTGATTGTGTTTGCAGAATGGTAGGTGAGTATGCTCTCACTTGGTGAAAACCTCGTGATCAGAAAAATAGACCCATTCTTATCTGTTATTACCCTAACTTGATATATTGGAGTATCCTCTCCCCTTGCACTTTTGGGCAATCTTCGGTGTAAGAGAAACAGTTACCAACTCTAGAAATTGGGCCTGCCTGGGGATTTCATCACCCCAACGTGACTCAAACTGGCAATAGAGCTAAAGCCAAGCTACCCTCGACCGGTACATAAATGTAAACCTTAAGGGAAAACCTAAGGTTGCGAGTGCGGATGTGTCATACGGACGGAGTTGTACTCCCTTAAACCCTGTTGAGCTTAACTTCTTCAGGCTAGAGTGCCACCTTAATGGTGATTAATCTCTTGCCCCATGTATGACCACTCGAATGGGGGTCCCTAACTAAAAACTCTTATATAGAAAGCCAAAATCCTTCTATTTGCTAGCGCAACACCGGTCGGTGTGAAGGCATCCACACTTTTACAGTTTGTAGTAGAGGTGATCAACTCGCCATGGGAGTTTCATGGGGGTTGGAAGCTTGGTTGGCCTGAGAAGAGAGTGCACTATAAGGGGGAGCTTGTGTAGCCAAGCTTCTGAATTCACACGCTATAGATATGCAGTTGGGGAAACCCGCGCAGAATCTAGCGAATATTGTCATGGCCTAACCTAGGATCGTGCTTATTTGATGTGTGTTTGGTTACTTTTAAAACACTGTGTTTGTCAAGTGTTTTCTAGTTTTACCACAGTTCAAAACAAAATATTCACCAAACAGATCAAAATTTTCATCAAAACAACAAGAAAATCATTTTGAAACAAAACTATGCCACATCTTTTGAACCGCAACTAATTTTCTGCAATGCAACTGCTCTGTTAAACTGCATCTGAAACTTAGAACGCCGCATCTGTAGGCTTCACGACGCATTTGAAAACTTCAAAGCCGCATGTGCTAAATCAAGTTGCATTTGATAGTTCAAAAGCCGCAATTGCAAAACCAAACTGCATTTGCTAAACTGTGACGCATTCGAAGCTTCAAGTGATGCATCTGCCTGTCAAAATTTAAAACTTCACATTCAACATCTGAGGTCTTCAAATTTTCAACCATTTGTCAACCATTGTTTCAGGGAGATTCTGTTAGAAACCAAACTTGAAATTGCTCAAAGTCTTGACCATTAGTTTACATTCATCACCATAGGTTTCATACTTCATTCTTTTTCGTTGCATACATTTGACATTAGATTATCCCTAGGTTCACATTTGGCATACTTAGGATTAGGAAAATCTTAAGCACACTTTGCAAAGTCATTGTTTTCAAAATTAAGCTCTCTTGGACCAAGTTATCAAACCTCCTTTTTAGTCATTGTCCTCTTTTGTGAGATTTTTCCAACTCAAAAGTCTAGTTAGGAAAACTCACTAGTCATTTAGACCTTGTCAACTTGTCATTTCCAACAAAGTCCTTTAGCAGTCAAAATCGAAAACAAAATTCGAGCTAAGAAGTGCTTAGATAACCTTGTCTTACAGTGCATACACATTGCATATCCTATTCACGAAAATCCAAAAACATTGGTCATTCTAGTCGTCATTTTGAACTTAGATTTCCCGTAGTGTCATACTTGCATTTAGTTGTCATTCCCATTTGAGAAATCTCATTTATGGTCAAAACTAGACTTCAAAAACAAAAGAGACAAATGGAAAACTTTCGACAAGACCCCCCGTTTACTGTCAACAATCCTCCACATGACCCAAACTAGACCTTTTATGATCCATTTTCCAATTTAGACAATCAACCTCCAATGACAACATAATCCTCATCAAACAGTCCATTCGAACCATTCTTGTAAAAAGATGAAAATGGTCAACTACTTGCGGAAAACTTAGAGGCATTGGCACAAGACCCAGAGGCCTGTCAACTCATTGAAACAATGGTCCGTCAGGATAGAGACAGATTCTTAGCTATGCTCTTGAGTGAAGGAGCTAAGTTACCACAAGGATTTGACGTTAACACGCTAAACTTGACACCTCCTGACCCTAATGCCAACAATGCACATAACATGTCACATAGTGGTCAACTTCCAAATACTACTAGCAATACTTCCTTTATGACCACAACGACAGTGCATACCACTCCCAACGTCCCAAACACCCCCAACATCCCCAACACCACAAATATCACGATAGTCAATGCCACAACAGTAAATGCCACGGGGGCATCATCAAGTCACAACAATCCCCCCTTGACAGCTCCATCTACTACCATGAACACAACTTTGTCATATTCGTCTAGTGGTATTTCACAAAATCCTTCGGGAGGAGGCACAAGACACGTATTTATCCAAGGACAACAACAAAATGTTAACATGACCACCCAGTCAAATGTCATTGCCTCCCAAGGTACAAACACAAACGTTCCCCTTGTACAAAATCAACAATTTACACAAGGTGGCCAAATAACACAACCCATGACATCATTGACACACCATAACATTCATGGTCACAACATCCCCCAAATAATGACACACATGGCTGGGGGACACATCCCAACCTACTCATCTAGCATTCATACTCATCAACATGTGCCCAATCATAACCTTCAACACCAACATGCACCCAATCATAATTTCCAATACCAACAACATGTCAATCCGCACACGTCATACATACCACAACAATCCATACCGCCACAATACACCAATATTCATGCACAACAAACAGGAACACATGGTGTACTAGGCAATCCAACATACGAAAACATAAATGACCCTGCCATGGACGCTCTCCAAACAAGAATGAGGGATATGGAGAAAACTATCCAAATCATGTACATTTCAGGCAAGAAATCAGAAATATCATATGACCTAAATGTATACCCATTTGACACGAGCTTATACGTGCCTCCATTTCTGCCAGGATACGTGTCACCCAACTTCACAAAATATAGAGGCAAGACAAATCCCATTGAACATGTCTGCGAATTCGCAACCAATTGTATGGACATCACCTATGTACAAACATACTTGATGAGACTTTTTTCTAAAAGTTTGGCAGGTCAAGCTCTTGAATGGTTTTCAACTCAAAAGGATATCCAGACATGGGATGATCTTAAACAAACATTCATAAGAAATTACGCGTACAACATTGACATGGATACCTCTATCACTAGCTTGTGCAATCTCATGCAAGAAGATTTGGGTGAGACATTTATCCCATTCTTTCAAAAATGGAGAAGCCTCGCTAGTCGATGTCACATTGACATCCCCGAAAGAGAAAAAGTCGACATGTTTGTCCAAACACTTTTGGGACCCCTAAAATTCGCATTGCAAATACATTATTGCACAAACTTCATAGAATTAGTTGAAAAAGGGGTCCAGATTGAGAAATCCCTTATTGCAAAGGGAGAACTGAGATATGGTTCCAAAAAAACAAATGTCAACCCACCCACCGACAAAAATAAATATTGGGTTAAAAATAAGCATGTCACAAATGGCGGTGTTGTTGACGCCAAGACTGCAAACATTGTAGGTCTTGTATTGGCCCTGAAAGGGGTTCAACAACAAAATAGACCAACAACGACATTGACACCTACTCCCAATACTTCTTCAAACAACCAAAGTGGTCAAAACAATCAGGGACAATATTTTCAGATGAGACAATTTCCTAGGGGTCACACATACACCCATTTGGGTGAACCCATTGAAGAAGTCCTTAAGAAATGCCTCCAGCATGGGGTCATCATACTTCCAGAAATAAAACTGTATGACCCAGGACAATTCAAACCAGCATGGTGAATGACAATGCACTTTGCGAATATCATCCAGTAAAAGGGCATACAACCTCTAATTGTCGACAATTGAAAAACCTAATACAAGATCTTATTGAAAATCACACCATCGAAGTAGGTGGATCGCAATTCACCTCCAATTCAGATCATACTATCCACAAGAATCCACTGCAGGACCATGGTTCTCATAATGCTTCCACTTCAGGTTCACAGAACCAAGCTAACTTTTCCTGAGCCAAGTATGATTATTCTAGTGGACCAATTATAAATAATGTATGAACTGATGATGAGTACATCAATACCATTACGGTCAAGAGAGCACCCAAGTGTAATGCTACTACTCAAAGTGGCAAGGTCACTATAGCTGGTCCACCTCCCGCTAGAAAAGCCAAAATCACTATACCGGGCCCATCTGCTAAACAATCACAACTTGCTTCATCTGCTAAATAGCCAAAACCTGTCCCAACCACACAACAATGGAAACCCAAAAGTCAATTCAACCTCATCGACCAGCTAGGAAAGACTCCCGTGCAAATATCTATACTTGAGCTGCTTCGTATCTCTCCCGTGCACAAAGAAATCCTAGATAAAACTCTCCTAGAGTCGCCGGTCCCCAAGGACATCGATGTCAATCAATTTGAAACTATGGTGGGATATCTCACTACGCCGCACCACGTCACCTTCTCGGATCAAGATTACTCATCACATAAAACCAACCACAATGACGCATTACACATAGAAACTTTTGTCCACAAGCACAAAGTTAGACGGGTTTTAGTAGATGGTGGAGCAGGGTTGAACATATGCTCTCTCAAACTGGCTAAGGATCTAGGGTTCTCTGATGCGTGCGTAGACCCAACAAAAAGTATAGTGATCAAAGCATACGATTATGAGGAACACTCTTCATGGGGTGTTATCTCTCTCCCTATTAGAGTGGGACCGGTCATTGTAGACACAACCTGCCAGGTCCTGGATTTGGAACTACCATATAATATCTTACTTGGCCATCCATGGATTCATGCCTTAAAAGCCGTTCCATCTACATACCATCAATGCCTAAAGTTTCCATTTGACAGCATAGAAGTAACCATATACAGAGATCCCGACCCTTTCCAATATTGTACCAACTTAAGGGGTATCTCTGAAAACCGAGTACCTATTAACCGAGAAGCACCTAGCTCCTCGTCATCCAAATACATCGACCCTTCCACACTCACGTCATTTTCCACATCCACTCCATCCACATCTTCTGCCATACCACCACCTTCCACCGGCCCTAAGACTGAATCAACTATCAAATTCCAAGACCTCGGCTGCAGAGAGTTCAAACTAAATACAGCATATAGTATCACAACAATACCCACGCCTCCAAAGATATATGGTCAGCCATGTTTCAGAATGGAACCTCAAGAAACTTTCAAAGTTCCACCGAACATAGTTTTTATCAAGTGGGGAGACATGAGTGATGAAGACCTTGCTGACATCACAAGATGGATCTATAAGGATACTGTCACATTACCTCCATTACCAGTTCAAAGATATGGCAAAGGTTACAACATCATGAAGGCTAAAGGCTACGATGGTACTAGTGGCCTTGGAAAAAATAAAACTGGTCGAAGAGAACCCATAGAACCTTTTCAAATTTTGAAGTATCTTGGTTTAGGGTTTGGATCACTTGACAATGATGATTGACGTACCTCTAGACTTTCAAATGAGTGAGTACATGCTTCTGACAATGTCGAGACTACTAGGGAAACCCTCACCGAAACGAACTCCCATGAGTGGGAATTTGGCTCAGAACGATCCCTAAGTGACTATGGTCTTGATGATTTATTTATCGAACCAGGGGAACTAACCTCTGAACAACGATTTTGGAAAACATTCAAAATTGAACAGGCACCAAATAGTCAAAGTCCTACTACCACCTCCCATTCCATACAACACCCGTCATCTGAACCCCATCAGTCCAATCCATCTGAGGTATCAGACGACATCGACAACCAGGGCTCTAAAACCTTCACTCCTTATTTTGACAACGAATATGACACTAGTGAAGGAGAATATTGGATAGAGTCTGATGTAGAGTTGGATGATGATAACCTCATCTACAACATCACCGAATCCATCTGCATGTTGTCTGCATCCTCACCACAATTTACCAGCATTGACGATGGCATCTCCTTAGTTTACCCTGAGCTAGTCGATTAGGTCCAACAAGGACCGCTAGTTCTAGACACATTTTAGAATGATGAGGCAATTGCTGAAATCATGGGATTATGAGAAGGCATAGCTAGTGGGGACCACAAATCCGGATTCACCATTGATTTAGACTGCACTGCATACTTCGGTGAGACTGTTCAGTCCTCTAGTTGTAAAAGTAAAAATAAAGTAAAAAAGGAAACGTCTCTAGGTGAAAACTGAAAGGCACCTCTTGATGATAAAATAGTAAAAATAAAGGACGTATCTATGGGTGAAAACCTCTCTAAGGCACCCAAAGATGGAGGACTAGACTTTCTCCTCGTGCAATAGAAGAAATCGGCCATGCTTATTGAGGACACAATAGAGGATAATATTTCAACTGCAGAAGACCCCAAGATGGTCCTATTTGTTGCATCATTGACTGACGAAGAGAAACCAGAATTTCATAAATTCTTTGCAGAACAGAAAATCAACTTTGCATGGTCCTATGTCGACATGCCAGGATTGGACCCAGAACTAGTTCTGCACCATCTGCCACTATTACCGGATGCTAAACTAGTCAAGCAGAAGTTGCGCAAAATGCACCCCCAAGTTGCCCTATTGGTCAAGGCCGAGTTAAAGAAATTGCTGGATCCCAGATTCATAAGGTCTATTGACTATGTTGAATGGATTTCTAATCTGGTCCCGGTCACAAAGCCAAATGGGTTGATCCGTGTATGTACATATTTCTAAGACCTAAATAAAGCATGTCCAAAGGATTACTTTCCTTTGCCAAACATTGACATTATAGTAGACCTTACAACAGGGTATGAGATGCTATCACTCATGGATGGTTTCTCTGGTTATAATCAAATCTGCATTTCTCCTGAGGATCAACATAAAATGGCATTTACTTTCCCATGGGGTACATACTATTGGAACGTCATGCCCTTTGGTCTCAAAAATGCAGGTGCCACATATCAAAGGGCTATGACCACGATCTTCCAGGACATGATGCACAAAATAATGGAGGATTATGTAAATGACCTATTAGCCAAATCAGCAACCAGGAAAGATCATTTGAAGGTACTTGACATAATTTTTAAGAGACTTGAAGAGTACAAGGTTCGGCTAAATCCTAAGAAGTGTGTTTTTGGGGTCACATCAAGAAAATTATTGGGGTACATAGTTTCCCAAAGAGGCATAGAGGTCGATCCGACAAAGGTCAAAGCAATCATAGACATGCCTTCGCCCAGAGGAATCAATGAACTTAGAACTCTGTAAGGCAGAGTACAATCTATTCGGTGTTTCATAGCTCAATTGGCATATAAGTGTCACCCATTCCAGTATCTGTTGCACAAAGGTGTTCCCTTTGTATGGATAGATAAATGTCAAGAGGCCTTCCAGCAAATCAAAGATTACCTGCTATCAACACCAGTCCTCATGCCACCCATTCATGGAAAGCTATTGATTCTATACATCTCAACTACTAGTTCAGCACTGGGGGCATTACTGGCCCAAAATGATCATGAAGGAAAAGAAAGAGCAATATATTACATCAGCCACACACTGATAGGCTATGAGTTGAACTACACATACATTGAACATGCATTCCTCACTGTTGTCTTTGCATCCCAAAAACTAAGACACTATATGCTCAGTCACCAGACACAACTGGTCGCCAAGATTGCTCCACTAAAATATCTCTTAAGTCGGGTGGCATTAACAGGTTGGTTGGAAAAATGGGTCATGATACTAAGCGAGTATGACATACAATATGTCAAGCGTAAGGCAATAAAAGGACAAGTAATAGCAGATCAACTGGCGGATGCACCAATTCAAGTCACTCATCCACTAGTAATTGATTTTCCTGATGAGTCCATTTTTCATGTGGAACCGGCAGCACCATGGAAGCTATATTTTGATGGGTCTCATACTAGTCATGGCTCAGGTGCTGGAATCTTGTTTATCACACCACAGGGGGATTCAATTCCTAAGTCATTCAGGATCGCTTTCCCTTGTACAAATAACATTGCCGAATATGAAGCACTAGTCATAGGTCTCAAGTTGGCAATTAAATGGAAAATTTAGACATTGCTTGTATTCGGGGATTCCCAGCTTGTGATCAACCAAGTAAATGATGACTATGAAACAAACGATGAGAAGTTGCTTCCCTACAAGAGGATGGTGGATGGTTTCTTGACATAGTTCCAATCGATTTCTTTTGAACAAATCCCCAGGGCATAGAATAAGGTAGTTGATGCAAAGGCTACTATTAGTTCTCTCTTGGACATCCCTAAAAATGTGTCACAATTTGAGTTCTTGGTAGAACAGCTTTTGATACCGGCATATGATATCCCATAATCATAAATGGTTTGTGAACTTGTTGGTCCCAACTCTCCTTGGTATCAGGACATTTATGACTACCTAAAATCTCAAACCCTTCCATCGAACATGTCCAATAACCAAAGGAAGTCCTTCATTAGAAAATTTGCAAGGTATGCCATTGTCAGTGACACCCTATACCACCCTAGTTTTGACGATACCCTCCTTAGATGTCTTGACACCGACGAAGCATGTACGACCTTACAAGAAGTGCACGACGGTATATGCAGATCTCATTCGAGTGGTCCTACTCTAGCTAAGAAAGTAACAAGACTTGGGTATTATTGGCCGACAATGGAAAAGAATGCAATTGAATATGTCAGGACTTGTCGCAAATGTCAAATTCACAGTGATTTGGTCCATGCTCCAGCACAAGAACTTCGGTCGATCACTTCTCCTTGGCCCTTCACTCAATGGGGACTCGACCTCATGGGTAAGATTTATCCAACCTCATCCAACGGCCATAAATTCATTATTACCACCATTGAGTATTTCACAAAGTGGATTGAAGCCATCCCGTTGACATATATTACCGGAAAACAAATATCAAAGTTCATCCTTAACTACATCATTTGTCAATATGGCCTTCCACAATCCATCATCACTGACAATGGACGTCCGTTTAAAAGCCAAGATGTACGTGAGTTATGTGAGCGATTCCATATCCAACACCACTTTTCATCTCCATACTACCCACAAGGAAATGGCCAAGCTGAGGCATCCAATAAAACCATTGTCAAGATCCTAAAAAAGACTGTTAATGACGTTGGCTATGACTGGCGCATACAACTCAACCCTGCTCTGTGGGCTTATCGAACTAGCATTCGTACACCTACAGGGGCCACCCCATTCACCCTAGTCTTTGGCGCTAAAACCATCTTACCCATTGAGGTCAAAATTCCTTCGCTACGAGTCTCCTTGAAGGGTCTAACTAATGAAGAGGAGTACCGACAATCACGCTTGCATGAGCTAGAAATGCTGGAAGAAAGAAGACAAAATTCACTGAACCATCTCCAAGCATATCAGAACCATCTTTGTCGCAGCTACAATAAAAAAGTTATGGTCAGAAGGTTTGACATTGGCGACCTAGTTTTCATGCAAAACCCCAAGAACCAAGCTGATAGAGAAAAGCTAGGAAAATTTGAACCAAACTGGCTGGGTCCCTATATTATCATATCTTCCTTTGGTTCTAGAGCTTATCAATTGGCAACTCCAGATGGGGAATAGTTGACAGAACCCATCAATAGTTTACACCTTTGAAAGTTCTACGCATAGCATCAGAGGATGGAGCTGAAAGCCATAAAATACAAAAAAAATTGAAAAATTAAAAAATTGTCACCCTGATGAAAACCTGGCAAACAGGCATCTTGGTGACACCAAAAAAATCAAAAAGTCGAGATAATAGTAAAGAGAAAAATGATTCGTTCAATAGTGAAAACCTGGCAAACATGCACTTTGGACAAGTACCATGGTGAAAACCTGGCAAATAGGTGCCATGCGTAATCAATCATTGCTCTGCCATCTACTATCACTTTGTCTAACTTGTCCTAGGATGAAAGGTATTTTTACCATTATTCCACAAAACGCCATCACATCTTACCCTACCCGTCATAGTAGATAAATGATTGACATCAAGTCCTAACGACTATCTGTCTAGCAAGTCAGCAGCATCTCGTCCATATTCCTTGCAAATGGATGTCTTAGACCTGACTGGGGGCAAAATGTTTATCATGCAACTGTAGTGGATGTCACATATGATCACAAAAACATTGGAAAAAAGTCCTGAAAAAAGACAAAAACATCATAAAAAGTCCTGAAAAAAGACAAAAACATCATTAAAAGTCCTAAAAAAAAAAAAGACAAAAAACATTGGAAAAAAGTCCTAAAAAAAGACAAAAACATTGGCAAAAAGTCCTAAAAAAAGACAAAAACATCATAAAATGTCCTTAAAAAAGACAAAAACATGGGCAAAAAGTCTTGAAAAAAGACAAAAACATTGGCAAAAAGTCCTGAACAAAGACCAAAAAACATCGCAAAATGTCCTAAACAAAGACCAAAAAACATCGCAAAATGTCCTGAACAAAGACCAAAAAACATCGCAAAATGTCCTGAAAAAAGACCTAAAAATCATAAAACATCCTAAAGAAAACCACAACAAAACATCAGACTGCTTGTAGCACGCAAGCGCAGTGTCATCTCTTGTCAAAGTCAATCAAGTCAATCAGTCATTGTCATCTGTCTGAACTACGTTGTCGCTGCGCACTTGCTACGTAGGCAAGACTCACATTTTGAGTCCCCGAGATATTAGGTCAGTCCTTTTAGGTTTGTCAAAATAAAATCATGACGCAATCTTTGCTCATCAAGACAAAGTCATTGGTCATGTCAAACTACGAGGTCTCTGAGTGTATGATGTAGGCAAGGCCATCTGTTGATGAGCCCTCGAGGCCGCACTAGGTCAGTCCATTAGGATTCATGGCACTACAATGGCACACACGTCAAAAGTCGTCGATCATTTTCCACATGGGAAAACTCCTAAAACAAAGTAAAACAATCATTTATTCAGCATGGCAATCTCATCAGCACATCACTCATATCATCAAGGCAATATCGGCATATAGTCAAACACAAGTCAAACTCGGTCAAAGCAAGTCAAATCATCATAAACCGGTCAAACTGTCAAATTTTGGTTAGTCTTCATCTGAGTCCTTTTGAATGATAACATCTGTCATTTACGCCTTAGGATGTGTCCTTCCTAGGCGTCGTCATCGTCATTCAACATTTTGAGTGATCCCCTTGACATCTAAAGATCACTCTTCCTGACATAAGTATTCTTCAGATGTGTCCTTCTGAAGAACCAACTCTATCATCTATGCCTTAGGATGTGTCCTTCCTAGGCATCGTCATTATTTCGAGGGACCCCTTACGACCATTAGGGATCAAACCCTCTTGACATCGGCATTATTCAGGATGTGTGCTTCCTAAATTCACCAATTCTCGACATTTTTCAAGATCATCAAAACTTTAAACGTTTCGATATCTCGACATTATCAAACGTGGCATCTTGGCATCAGAATAGTGGATATCTAGACGCACTTGACAAACACTTGACAATTGTCTTTTATTTTTTATCATGATATTAGTTTTTCAGCGAGATCCCACTAAGTAGGATTTAGAGAAGCAACGACGTATCATGTCATTGACACGCATGACTACTAGTTTCTCAGTGAGGTCTTGATTTTGGAATTTAGAAAAACAACAACATATTGTGGTAAGGACTCTTTTTTTTGTATTTTGACAATCATGCTATTAGTTTCTCAAGGATATCCTGGAAACAGGATTTAGAGAAGCAGCAATGTTTCATGATTTGTCCTTGTTTTTTTTCTGCATGTGGTTGATTATGGCAAAAAGACTGGGGCAAGCATGCTCCTAGTATGAGTCATGATCATCCTTGTCTGTGACTGTTTGTCTTATGTGATGGTACGACCTTGCACACCTTGATCTATGTCATATCATGGTGTTTGTTGGCCATTACAACAGTTTTCCCAATGATGATTAAGAGCAATAAATACTAATGTCCTATGGTAAAGCTTTGAAGGATTTGGTCTAGGAATTAACATGCATCTCCGTCAGCCTAGTCGTCTTCTTCTCTTTGGTTTGGTCATCTTCTCTCATCAGTCTCGTCATCTTCTCTCCTCCATCTCACGATGATATCCTGTGACATCCAAAAAAATAAGTGCATACATGATCACATAAGCATTGCATTAGGTCCATACATATATTATCCATGGCATTAAATCACATATATAATCACAAACATTGCATTAACATAATCATCAACACTACATCTTTTACTAAATACATTATGCACATCATTAACATAGTCATATAAATAAGCATTGCATCATCATGGCATCAAAAATCACAAATAGGCATCATAAATTAAGCATCATACATCATACATATCATAATACATAAAGCAAAGAGCATCACATAAGACATGTAGGCCGCATCAAAACTGCATCATCATATAGTATCATCTCAAAATGTACAATGTCATAGGATAAAGTCATGGGATATCCCAAAAATGGAGCTCATAGGCTCAAATAATATACATAGTGTGTCATAATAACAAAATGCCCCTAGGGTAGACTCTTATCATCCCCTTGTGGTGAAGAATGTGGCTATGGAAACTCTGTCACTGGTACTGAAAAAATAGGACCCATCGCAACCTCTACCTATGCCACTGATGGAGCTACAAAGGATGGTGTCATCTCAACTATAAAGGACATCTATGATGTCATTGCTGCCTGACTCTGAGCAGTAGATGGATCACCAACTGGTGACTGTACCTATGCTGATCTCTATACTGAACCAGTCGACCCAGGACTAGGAGTATGCCAACGTGAATGATGTGATCTATGCCCTGAAGTGTGTCCTATCGAGGTGGACCCTTCGATGCTGGTATGACTCCTGGTACCACTGCAACTGCCTGACCTATGTCCACTGCTTATCCTCGACTGTGACCGGGACAAGGTAGTATCCCGTCGCTCTGGTGGCACTGCCTGCTCATATAGGGTCCTGTACTACCCTAGTCTAGTGCTCACCATCGCAAGCTCGCAAGCCATACCTCCCATAGGCCCTGTGCATAATGCTGCAAAATCGATACACCGCTGAGCTGCATCCTGCTGATGGATCACCGCCTGATCCCACTCTACACGGGCTACCTCTAGTGCCAACTGTAATGATCTAACCTGTGGTCTGCTCTCATCCAGTCTCCACTGTAGGTCGGCCACCCTCTGATCTGTAGTGGCATCCGGAGGCAACCCTCAAGTGGACAGTATCTCCTCTTCTCCCTCCACCATCTTCCATCAGAGGAGTCTCTCGGCCTCATCCATGGCATCATCCTCATCATCATCATCCACCTCCACATCCTCCTGACCTCCTCTTGCCACCTCCACCTCCTCCTCCTATCCCCCCACCTCCACCTCCTCCTCCTGACCTCCCACCTCCACCTCCTCCTCATGCCCTCCCACATCCACCTCCTCCTCCTGTCCCCCCATCGCCCTCTCCTCCTCCTGTCTCTCCTCGCCCTCTCCCTCCTATCTAGGCTACTCCTCACCCTCACCCTCCTCACCAACCTCAGGGATAGCATCTAAGGCCACCCTCGCCACTCGTGGGTGTACCCTCTAGACCTGTCTCTGCCCATCCTGCTGTCGCCTCTGTCTGTCTCTGCCATCATCCCCACCCCTGCCTCTGTCTCCACCCCTGCCTCTATCTCCACCCCTCCCTCTATCTTTTCCCCTGCCTCTGCCTCTGCCTCTCCCTCTACCTCCATCTCTGCCTATGCCACCTCACTTGGCTCGTGGCACCTATGGAATAACTGACCATCTATCCACTAGTGTTGGCCCATCAGGATCTGTCAATGGAACGAGTCTAAGTGCCTGCCACCATAAATCATAATCTAGGGTCGTCCCTGGATTGGCTACTCCTCCCCTCCAACCCCAGGCCTGGGCCACTAGCCCGTCAATCTACTGTGTCGCAAATGCCGCTGGGATTGCTGGCCCCCACGCATACTCTCAAGATGATCTGGCATACTCAGCTGTCCCCACAGGTACACCCTGCTGCTCTTCGAACTGCCTAAGAACACGTTGCGGTAGATACATCTCAATAATCAAAGATGTCTGCACTATCCTACCAATAAGATACATGTACTATCTGCAGAAACTAAGGTGCTCAGCCTCGTCGTCCCATGCCTCACAGTCTCGACAATGGCCTCTAAATAAATGTTGCCAAGGTGTCGATCCTATGCCGCCACCAACCGGTCTCACCCATACATGTCTGTTGTAGCGCACTGAAATAGTAGTAAGCGTAGGACATCCCCTCGGCCAGCTGTGGTCTCTCAATGGGAGGGCGGAATATGGCAATGTGCTCCCAGGCCCAGATCATCATCAGTGTCGTCTCACAGGAGATGCTCTCTCCTCTCCTGTAAGCAACATCATATAGCTGATGGTAGAGTGTCCCAAGTAAGCAAGGACCCCAAGCATAAACAGTCCTGTCTCATCACATGCCAACAAGCACGTCTCCCCAACCAATTAGAAATCCATGTCCCTAGTAGTCTGGAATCAGGATACCAGCAACCAGAGTCGCCAGGAAGGCATCAAAGCGAATATAGTGATCCGCCATGAACTCCCACCTAATCTCATAGCCCTGAATGCCCAGTCTAGCAGCCTGATCTCCATAGTAGGCACGAAAGGTCTACTCACCATGCCGCAGATCATAGACGATCTGCTTCCCTCTAATAGGTACTCGAAGAATTCGGTAGACGTCCTCCAAAGTAATGGTGGCCTCACCTGTCGACAGGTGGAAGGAACAGGTCTCGAAAAGCCATTGCTCACACAGTGCAGTCAATAATCCCCTATTCGCCTGAATGGTGGGCATGAATGCAGCATAGAATAAACCCAGTCGCATCAATCGTCGCCGCTCTCATGGGCCCAACTGATTGGCGAACCAAAAGGTGGTCGGTCTGCTCTCTCTCGTATAGATAGGGGCAAGCTGCTTGTGTAAAAAGATGAACAATGCATCAGTACTCTTGGGACAACTGTCAGCATCATGAAAAGCATCTAAGGATACACAAATATCAAAATCAACCAAGGTTAAGGTAAATTACAAATGCGTCGCATTCAGGAAATTGCATCTCAAAATGTCAATTGTGTCGTACCATACATCAAATGTGGTCCACAATAGTAACTATGTCACATTTTAACAATTGCATTGCAAAATTTGCCGACTGCATCGCATTAAGGCGATTGCATTACATAATGACAATTACGTCGATAAAAACATCGAATGCATCGTAATTTGTCAATTACGGCATTCAGGCAATCAGTTGCAACATGAAATGTCAAATGCATCGCAGAATTTATCAAATGCGGTGCAACCGACCGGGTTATCTTATTTTGTCTTGGCACCTACGTCACGACGCATCAAATGCGTCGAACGCGGAGGCAGTTGCGGCTTATGCGAACGTAGTTGCGTCGCAGCCCAGTTGTTATTTACCCTAGAAACATAAATTTGGCATGCAAAACGATAAAATGACAAAGCAAGGCAAGGGTACTTACCGCTGGCTCTGAGCCCTCTGGCCTTCTGAAGGTCCACACGATCTCTCTATGATGCTCTGACACTGGAATCACCATCGTTGCTGCTATGCCTTTCGCTCTGAGCTCTCAAATTTCACGAGGTAAATAGTAGAAGTGAATTGACTTTTACCCCTTTGTCAACCTATTTATAAGGTCAAAATGACATTTTTTTCACGTGGGTTATTACTGGAGGCTCCTTTGACCACCTTTGACTCCCCTGTTGACTATCCTAAACATCTCTGAATCTGAAACTGATGGCACCATTTTTTTTTCTGGTCATTAAATTGATTTATCAGGACCCTTTGCAAATTTTTCTATCGCCGACCCAAAATTTGAAAATTTCCCAAGGGGGCAATGATACTTCGTACCTTTACTGGGGCATGACTTTGACTTATTTTCTTTGTCACAATGCGACAAGCAACATTATGACAAAGAGGGGCAAAATGTAGACACTTAAAAATGACCTAGGCCTGCAAGCTTCATTTTTATCATTTTTGTCCTTTCATAGTTATGACATTTAATTATGTCCTTGGTCCACATTCGACTATTGATTAAATAATTCATAATTATTTAATTAATTCATGTCATTTATTCTTCATGATTATTAAATAAATAAATTTCATTTATTTATTAAAATTAATTGTCTAGTCTTTCTTTTAAATAAATTTCTTAATTTATTTAATTTCCTTTTGCATTAGTTCTTCCCCGACATTAAATAAATCAATTACATTTATTTATTTAATATGTCACTAATCGTCTTAATTAAATAAATTGATTAATTTATTTAATTAATTAGTCTTATCTCGCTAAATTAAATAATTAAATTTAATTATTTAATTGCCAATTTATTCTCTCATTTTAAATAAATTAAATTATTTAAAATGTCATCTCAATCTTAATCTGTTCCATTTTAATAAATAATGAAAAGATTATTTATTATCTCACAAAATCATAATTTGAATTAATTTAATTCAAAATTGGTAACTAATCTTCCAAAAATCAAGCAATCGTAGATTCTTGATTTTCCAAACTGATCTTCAAATTCAAATCTTCTTGATTTTGAAAATCTTTATTTCTTTAATTAATTTCCTCATTTATTCTCCACCGTCGATCCGATTATCTGAGATGTTATTCTAACCGTTGGATTAAGGATTTTTCCCTAACCCTAATTAGGGATTCTCAGATTTAATCTAGGCCTCTCATTTTAGGTTCTCATCATCAATTAATCTCGTCCGTCCATTCGAAATGGCATTTTCTATAAAATGCCATCTTCTTCTCACTTTTCAATTACACACACACACATGCTGACATTTTTACATAGACATTCTAGGCATTTACTGGCATACTTAGTTTTTCATATACAATTTCAATATTTGTTATAGTCATTTGATCAAATCTTGGCATTTGTTTAGGCATAGGCATTTAGAATTTTAATCAAATCCTTCAAGGCTTGTTGTAGGACTTAGACAATTTTCAGATTTTGCTCACACAACGAATATGAGGGCCACATTATCCAGCAAGTAAGAAGGTATTACAAAAGTGAAGCATGGAGGTATTGTCGATCAAGTATAATTGTTCTTTCATTTACTTCCTTTGTATTTTGTAAGATCTTTGGGTTTCGTTATTATTTATTGCTAACACTCCTAATCAAACCTAAAAAGAAATCCCTTGATTACATAGACCTTTCAAGAATTAGGATTTCCAAGAACTTTGTGAGAGGTTTCACATCCAACATTGGTTTTCTAGCCCTACTATCCTCAAGGAAACATCGAAGCAAAGGCCTCAAACAAAACCATCCTAAATATCTTGAAGAAAACCATGAACAATGTTGGACATGATTGGCATGTTCAACTGAACCCTGGGCTATGGGAATATAGAACTAGTATCCACACCCTGACAAGAGCCACACCTTATGCACTATTCTATGGATCAGAGGCCATTTTACCCATTGAGGTTGAGCTACCATCACTTTGAGTGTCACTAAAAGGGATCATTTCAGATGAGGATTACATAGTGTCTAGGTTACAAGAATTGGAATTTTTAGATGAGTTTCATCAGCATGTAGTTGATCACTCAAAATCCTATCAACAGAAGATATCTAGAAGTTATAGTGGCATAGTAAAACCTAGAACATTTTAGGTCGGTGACTTAGTCCTAGAAGAAAATCCCCATAATCAACAAGATTGAGAGAAGAAGTGGAAATTTGAACCAAACTGGATAGGTCCCTTTGTTATTATATCAGTCTTTAGATCAAGATCATATCAGTTTTCCATGCCTGAAGGGGATTTTTTTGACGAACCCCTCAATAGCTTGCATCTTAAGAAATTATACACCTAAATCATCCAGTGCATAAGAAAAAGTCTTGAAAAATACAAAAACATCAAAAAATGTCCTAAAAAATGGTTGCCTTGATGAAACCCTATCAAACATGCATCTTGGTAACAACAAAAATAATTGAAAAAGAGAAAAATACTAAAAAAAGGGTGAAAAATAAAATAAAAAAATAGAAAAAAACATAAAATCTGAAAAAGTGCAATAAAACCTAGTGAAAACCTAGCAACAAGCACTATTTGTGATAGGTTAGTTTTTCCATCTATTCGAGCATGCTGACTATTCACTTTCATCATCGTTATTCCTATCATTGGAAAGCTTCATGTACATATCTTGGCATCACAGTCATGTCTCACCCTAGACTGGGGGAAAAATCATGAACTCACTAGGGGCAATAAACTTTGAGCTTGAACCAACAAATGAACAATAGTAGGAAAAAAACAATGAACACAATAATCATAAGTACAACCCAACATTGAACATCAATCACCATTAGTAACACATCAAATATCCAAAATCAAATAGCCAAATCAATCAAACCAAAAGAAAACTTTAAATGGATGATCCTTCTGAATCATGGCTTTATCATGTCAAGCATGAATGTTCAACTGTAGTACTTTGATATTTTTTGTCATATCTCTAGAGCAACTTGATGATGTATTGAACTAGAGGACCTAGGAAGGAGTATGATTTTTCTTTGTATGTTGTCTATGTGTTGATCATTATTATTATGCAAATTTTTAGGAGACGTGCTCTACAAAGTGTCACTAATGACATTCTAAATTTTCATAGGAAAATAGTTAACTCTTGTTTGTTTAATGAAGCAATACTCAAGTCATCTTGGTTTAATTAGACCTAGATGCTTGTGTTAACTTGCAATATAAAAAATCATGGAAGTAGTACTGAGGTCATCATGGTCTAATTATACCATCGATGTTTGTACCCACTTTCAACATTTTAAAGGCTCAATGATGATAAAATGCATGAAAAATCAGCTTTTATGAATGACAACATCTATATATTAGATCTGCATGGTTAAGGTAAATTGCATCCATGTTAGTTTTGCATCTATATTTATGGGGTTTCCAAAGTTGCAACAATTTCACAATGAAGTTATCTCTCTTATCAATGGATTGAGTCACTACAACAAATTCCTGTGATTTGCTCTATTTTTTTGCTTGCACCCATTGTTATAATGTATTTTTGCCAAAAATTTTAAAACGTCAACACTATTTATCAGGATAGCACTATTTTTGGCATTTATTTGCATTGATCAAGACAGGTCAATTCTAATTTAGGTGCTAGTTTGTGCCGAAATTAGCACTGACTATAGCACCAATATTGGTTTTGAGTGTGGTGCTGTCATTAGCACCACATTTGGCTCCAAGTTTAGCTTCGATTTTAGCATCACTTTTAGCTCTGACTTTAGCTTCAGGTTTAGCATTGATTTAGACACCCCTATGTCGAAGAGACTTATTTATATGTCTCATCGACGATGTAAAATAGTGAAATATCAAATAGATACAGGAATATTGAGGAGAGAATCACTTACGTCACATCAGCAAGGTATATCTACAAGTGCTTAGTGAAATACAACTCTTGGATATAATAAAGTAATGGCAATGAGACATTGAGATATCGATAAGACAAATAATATTGTCTCATTGACACTCTTCAAGTAATGTTCAAAAGCATACACCGCTAGACCATCGAGAAGGTGAGCAGCATATGCGGTAGAGTGGTATACGCCACAACCTCGCTAAATAGCTAAAGGGAAGGGAAAAACACTTCCATACCACAACGATAATCACGAGTCTCCCTAACATGTCAAAGTTACACCGATATATAAATAAATATCATCAAAGGAAAATATCGATGAGACGGTGGCATATTGGCAAGAGATATTTCCTTGAGTAAGGTGGTAATGTGGTAAATAGCTAAAGGGAAGGGAAAAACACTTCCATACCACAACGATAATCATGAGTCTCCCTAACATGTCAAAGTTACACCGATATATAAATAAATATCGTCAAAGGAAAATATCGATGAGACGGTGGCATATTGGCAAGAGATGTTAAATTTTCTCATCTACACTGATAACTAACATCAAGGGAACATAAAATCTAATTTTGATGAGACATTGAGATATCAGTAAGACAAAGAAGATTGTCTCATCGAAACTCATCAAGTAATGATCAAAAGCATACACCGCTATACCACTAGCAAGGTGAGTAACATATATAATAGAGAAATATACACCGCAACCTTATAGCAATAAGCCTTGAGAAAGGCGGTAATTCAGTATAAAATAGAAGGGAAGGGAAAAACATTGCCATACTACAATAGGTATAATAAGAGACAATGGTGGTACGGTAATCATGGCATCATTACAATTTATAGCACTAAATGGAGCAAATCATGTCAATCACAATCCATTTGAATAAATCATTTGAATATAGCCTACCAAAATACTCTAAAAAACTAATAAACATGCTCTAAAAATTTCATCAAAATCTTATTTTTAGGCATAGCCTGCCAAAATGGAGTTTTCATTTTAATAAACATATAATAAAATTTTTGTTGAAACCTTATTTTCCAAGAATATCTCGCCAAAATGGAGAAGTGTTTCAGTAGAAAATGACAAAGAATGGTAAGGATATGTGCATGATAGGAGGCATATGATTCATTGTTGTTTATCTCATTCCTGCTCTGATCAACAAGGGTTACAATGTTTGCACTACTGTTTGTAATTAGGTATTTAATTGACATATGTTTGCATAATCTCAAATTCCTTCAGATGCTTTTGAAGTATCAATGTATCCTATATAGGGTTTATAATGACTTCTTTTAATTTAAAAAAATAAATCAAAAGCTTTTGAAGTATCAATGTGTCCTATATAGGGTTTAGAATAATTTCTTTTAATTTAAGAAAATAAATAAATGATGTATTGTCCTATGATTAGATAATGTGGAGATATCCTAAATTTTCCCTAGTACATTGTCCTCTTTCGCACTATGTTCATTACTCCAGTTGTTAGGGTTTTGCATTTGACATCTTTAATATCTTCATAATAGTGTCTTTTAAATAGATCTCGGTCATTGCTTTAGTCTTTATCATGGTAACCCTTGAGTTCCATAATCCACCTTTAATCTCTTCTAAGAAGGTTGTCTTAAGCTAGACTACATATTATGCATATAAAAAAAGTCCTTTATACCTGCCATTATTCCAAACCACCACTCATCACCTTGCTTAAAATTTTGCATCCATAAGCAATTGATAGCATGTTTTAAAATCATGGTTACTGGTGATTGACCATTAAGTTCACTACTTTCATCAAAATACAATGAGATTTTTTTCTTCAAACTTAAGGCATTATGAAAGATAACATTGTGAATCATTTGATATGTACAATTTGATTTTCTTGCAAATTTTCTACTTTGCTAACTTCCTTTAAGACTAGATGTTGCACCATCAGTTGCAATCTCAAACAACTCGCTCACCATCACTTGAAGATTCCTTTCATGAGCATCCTTGTATAAAATCAAACTATGCCCTACATACTGTTAGTGTAATTAATTAATTATTACACTAGCATAAGTTAACTTAGGTCTTGCATTTAATTAATTAAGTCCTAGGTTGCATTATTAGATAAATCATTTAATAAATGGGATAATATTCCCTTCCTTGTTTGGTGGAATAAGATTCCTTCTAGAAGATGAGTTGTCCTTCTAGAACTTATCTCAACATTTAATAATCATCTAGATAGGGTTCACATGTTGTTAGATCAAGACACATGGAAACATCTCATGCATCTTTGGTTTTCATTCTTGCCTATATAATTAGGCATCTTGTTCATTTGTAACATATCATATCAATCATATTATCAATACAGAGTCTTTAATCAACATTCCATTGTGCAACACTTCTCTTTGTGGTTGATTATCTTTCATGGATAAAGCCCTTCATTGAAGATTCTGGAGCTTCAGGGGTTGTGCTTCCATAATCTCAACATGGCGGTGCTTGATTTTTGCACCATGTTAGCCAGTGTAGATCAAATTGCAGTTTTTTTCTAAGGGCCATATCTTCATGCCACGCTAACAAAAATTTGAAAACAAAATATCGACGAAAAGAGAATTCAAAGCACTATCTAGTGGTTCCATCTATTTTGCAGGATTTTTTTGTTATAAATTTCTAAATTCAACTAAAGTCAACCCTCTGTTATGGACTTAGAGGCGCATATCTTCGCATCAAATTGTCAAATTTCAGTGATTCCAGCAGCATTTGGGAGATATTTTAGTGTTTTTTTTTCATCAATCCAGTCACCTTCTTTGGTTTCAGCTCTAGGCATCTTTTATTTTTTTTTTTCAATTTGCTTCATTTTCCTGATTCCTGAAACATCCTGAAGCTTGAAGAAGAATCTCTTGATCTCAGAGGGATATTCTCAGTTGCATATCTATTTGGAAGTCTTTATTTTTTTTTAAGGTTAGTGTCTTTGTTTTTTGTGGAGAAATTTCATTATGGGGCTTGCATATTATTCTCCTTTGACTATGTTGCACAAGGGTAACTATTCGCGATGGCGAGATGGGATCTGCCACCATCTTCATTCACTTTTTTTCCACATCTATTTGGTATAGTTCCTCATCCGAGTTGAGGTATTCAAGAATTTTCTTGGAGTTACAATAGAAATACTGTTTTGGAAATCATTTCAATGCAAGTTCATTGTGATTTTTTGATATCTATTGATCATTGTGATTGTCCTCACATTCTTTGGACTAAGCTTTGGGAGATATATGGAGATTCATACTCTCCACCATTCCCCGATGGTCATGATTCAGAATGTCATTCTTCAAATCAAGTACCCCATGAAGTTATTGTTGTGCAGGAAGTTGATTACCTTGATCTTTCCAAAGAGGTTGACAAGGTTCCTTTAGGTTCTTCTTCTCCATTAGAGACAGTTAGTATCCCTTCACATTCACTGATTCTATGTCTAGATTAATTGATTGAGGCTTCCACTATCATCTTTCATCAGGACACATTCTGTTTTCCAGACTTGACATCACAGGATGGCTTCATTTCAGGCATCATTGAATTGGCTACTTCTACAGGTTTGGAGGACATTCTTGAGGGGATCTCACTCCTCTATTCATATTTGTCTTTGCAGAGTTTTTTTGAGTCTCCTCATTCATTTGTCTCGACCTTGATTGGGGATCCAGCAACCATCTTGGAGGCACTTGGTTTCTTTTCAGAGCTTTCATATCTGAGACTTCTTCCCTGTCATTCCATTCAGGACTTGAAGTTTCTTCAACATCTACCATTCGATTTGCTTCAGCCTTCCTTCAGTGGTTTTGAGGACACTTCATTCAGGGGGTCTATCAAGTCTCCATCACATCCATCATAGCCATCACATCTTTGTCTTTGGATATTGTTCAACATCATTTTCTGCATCATCCTGATTTGTCATCCTCTTCATTGATTGTGGCATCTTCATCAGGCAAGGAGACATTTGAGTAGTGTTCAAAGACATCAGTGACATCCATTTTCATCCTTCCTTCCTTTAATTCCTATCTGGAATGGGAAGCATCTCTACACTTGCAATTGGTTTTGATTCTTTTGAAAGGGAGACAAGTTGTTTGTCAGCATTGGATCTTGTTTTGTCTTCAGACACTTACTATCTTTGCAAGTGATCACATCTTCTGGGGGGGCTATATTGTCTCTCTCTTTCTCCCTATGGGGGAGCTATTGTATTGTATCCATGTGATAGATGGTGTATGTGGGTGGTATTTGGGAGTCCTCCATCCTTCCCATCCTATCTCACATTTTTTTGCATTGTCATCTCCTTTTTGGAGACGGGTTTTGTTCCCACTAGGTTTTCCCCTTTTCTCTAGTTGTGGGATATTTTCTGCATCTTCATGTACATGGGTACCTAACATGGCCTCCTAGCTGGGACCCATCATCATCATCTATGCATAATCATTGCATTTTCCTCCCTAAGCTGAACTTATGGGGGGTGTTAGTGTAATTAATTAGTTATTACACTAGCATAAGTTAACATAGGTTGCATTATTAGATAAATCATTTAATAAATGGGATAATTTTCCCTTCCTTGTTTGGTGGGATAAGATTCTTCTAGAAGATGAGTTGTCCTTCTAGAAATTATCTCAAAATTTAATAATCATCTAGATAGGGTTCACGTGTTGTCACATGTTAGATCAAGACACATGGCAACATCTCATACATCTTTGGTTTTCATTCTTACCTATATAATCAAGCATATTGTTCATTTGTAACATATCATATCAATCATATTATCAATACAGAGTCTTTAATCATCATTCCATTGTTGCAACACTTCTCTTTGTGCTTGATTATCTTTCATGGATAAAGTCCTTCATTGAATATTCCAGAGCTTCAAGGGTTGTGCATCCATAATCTCAACACATACTACCTACTTACTAATGTAGAGGACTCATTGTTTCATGGTATTTTGATTCTTATTTAGAAGGGGTTAATATGTGGAATTTTTATGTGCAGGAAGAATAGATTATGATGCAATGTTTGGGTAGGGATGGTTCAGGAAAAATTGGATTGTACCTTGATCTAATCTGAAACACTTCCAAGTGTTTTCACTCTAAAGCAAAACTTGTATGTAGGAATTTCCAAACATCTGACAGAGGAACTTCCTACATCCTAAAGATAAAATAATAAATCTACTTATCCAGTTTCTCATCCAACCTGACATCTTTAATATCTGATAGAGAAATTTTGTACATTCTAAAGATAAAATCATAAATTTTCTTGTCTTTTTACAATCACTCATTTGAATTTTTTCTTTAACAGTTTTAGGTCCATGTCCACATACATATCTTCTTATTTTTCTTGTTGAATGCTCAAGCTCTACATTTACTCCAATATCCATCTAAAATAATCAACAACATGCATTAATTTATGATTGTACCTTGAGCCGATGTGAAACACTTCTGGGTGTTTTTTGCTCTGAAGCAAAACTTGTGTGTAGGAATTTCCAAATATCTAACAAAGTTCCTACATTATAAAGATATATTCTATGAAACAATGTATATATTCTTGTACTTGTAAATATTCTTTTACTATTATGTCTTTAAAGAAAATAGAGTTTGAATAAAAAATGCTTCACACTTTTTTGTAAGTGAGTATGGGAATTATTTTTAAGTAAAAATCTTATAGTTTTCACATTTTTAGTTTACTAGTTTCAAATCTTCATTTCCTATGTATATAAAATTGTATGTCATCTTTATCACTAATGGCATAAAGCAATAATATCATCAAAATTAGGGTTTTCAATTTCAACACCATCATTGTCCACACTTTTCATATCCTATTCATTTTTTAGTACAATCATCAAAACTTTCCTTTTATTTCTTGTCCTAGTTAATCTTGATTCCTTTTAGCACAACATACTAGGTTGCATGCTAAATTTCAAACATTTTCTTTGCATTTTTTTGTATATGTTATTTCTTAGTGCATCATTATGTAACAACAATTTCACTTCTGAGATATACAGTAAAAATAAATGAAATCACATGTTTGCTTTGTCAAGGGAAATGTATGGTGAATACCCTATGTCTTTCAGATAAGTGTGCAAGCGAAATAAGACATAATTGATTGAATCTAATTTTCTACTATACAATTGGATTTTTATGCAGAGGCTACAAAAACTTATCATGGATTAGTTTAGGCTAAGAAACAAGGTTTTTCTAAACTATGGCTAGAGGGAGACTCTCTTAATGTGATTAATTTTCTCATGATGAAATGTCCTCCTTCATGGTCAATTGCAAATTTTATTAATGACTCAATATCTATTATTAACTATATTGAGGAGATCAAAATCACACATGTTTTTTGTGAAGTGAATGTGATGGTTGATGGGGTTACCAATGTGGGAGTGGCTGAGAGATCTTAGTGGGATTCTTTTGAATTGCTACCTCTTAATTTGAAGTGTATTTCCAATGATGACCAGCTAACTTGTTTCTAAGCGAGATGTTCTTAGGGAAAGGTTTTTCATTATGATTTTATGTTGGGTTTTGCATGTCGACCCTTTGCTCTTTTAGTTTCATTATTCTTTCCTTGGTTTTTGTAGAAGGATGGACTAATAGTTTTGGTAGGGTTGTACTTGGAATAATGAGCCCACATGTATTGTGGGTGTTTGTTGTATTGTTTTGAGTAGTGCCTAGTTCATTTTACTTTTTCATTTCTAGGTGTTCTTGCTTTTTTCATTTGTTTCCTATCACTATGGGTGGTGACCGCTACAGAATTGAGTCGAGTTCCTGTGAAGAGTTTCAAAAAAATGCTACTATGTGAGAGCACTTGGAATTGGGGTGGTTACTAATTTATGTCGAGAATTCAAGGCCCAGACCCTGATGTAACATATTTCTTTGTGAAAAATGGAATGGGAGAACTCTACATTACTAGGGAGTTGAGTTTCAAATTGATGAGGATTTTCTTGTAGAGGTAACTGGTCTTTCAATTGCTAGGAGAAAGATTTTCAGAGACAGGGGAGCAGCTAAGAAGGCTTTTGTGAATTTCCTTAAACATGATGAGAGGAAGAAGATTAAGGAAATTGCAAGTGGAGGTTATGCTAGGATGTCCTTGAAGCTAATTTTGAGGGAACTCATGTTGGCCATTATGCACTACTTCACCCTTGAAGGTAGATTCTTTGTGGTTTACCTTCACCATTTTATGCTCTTAAATCATTTTAGGGATAATGTTTCAGTCTCATTTCCTTTTTACCTATTACATTCTATGGAGAAGAGTATTGAAGACCATAGAAAGAACCCTAAGAAGGCGGTTCTTCATCAAGGGCTTATGTGTTTGATTTTTGCTCATATCAAGCTAAAGTTGATCTTGGTCTCCCCTAAAACTCCTCATAAGAAGGGAGTTAAAAATAATGGGTATGAAATAGGGGACTCTGCCAATGAATGGGTCATTAGTTCATAGAAGGAAGATTCAAAGTATGTATGTTGATGAAGGAGGCTCTGAGGAAAGGGATGATGAATCAGAATAATGGGATAAGGGCTATGAGACTGATGTGGGGCTGTAGGAGACTATGGCTAATTTTGTTAGAAAATATTCAAAGGGGAAAACCAAAGGCATGGAGAAAGTTAAAGCTTTGACCAAAAGGAAAATTGAGATAGGTGTTGAGGTGATTTCCCTTGGTTCAAATGTGAATCCCACATTGTCTTCTAGAAAAGAGGGTTTGAAGGGTTGCCATCCTATGGGTGATGATATTTTGAAGGGTTGTCATCCTATGGGTGATGTGGATCCTTCAAATTTGGATTATGTTTAGAATACTTCATTGGGGAACCCTATTCCTGGTAAGGATGGTCTACTAGAGAGCTCCCTAGTGCAAGAGGTTAAGGTGTCAATTCATTTGGGTGGTCAGTTGAGTGGCCTTGCTGATATGGGTAACTCTAAGATGGAGGTGAAGCATAATGAGACTAGCCTCATGGATATGCAGGGTATTGATGCAATTAATTATTCTTAGGATTTATCTACTATGGAAAAGGAAGTGAAGAAGGAAGGTCTAGAGGTATTACCTGATTTAGAGAATCTACCAGATAAAGAGCGGATAAAGGTGGATGTTGTGGAGGTTTTGGATTCCTTAGTTGAAGAAAAGGATGAATAGAATAGGGATTGTTCTAATGTCGCTATTGACTTGGAGCAGAAGGGTCAACCTCCGATTAACTGGGATGAAATTGACATGAATATGTTTTGTATAATGGCTGAAGATGGGATGAGAAACCTACTTTCCCTGGTTAAGTGGTTATTTTTTGAGGTTAAGGAGCTCAATAGTCAAATGAAAAATTGGCAGGATTTTTTTGTTGCTATGCTAAGAGGTAATTGAAAGGAGTGGAAAATAAAAGGAAAAGTGAAATCAATGCATATTAAGCTTGATAAGCTACTAGCCAATGTTGATCATTTGGGGGTTTCTCATGAGGAAATAATTTCCTCTTTGGAAGTTATTGTTAATAAAATGTTAGAGGACAGAGTGGCAAGTCTAGAGGATAAAATAGGAAAGATATCAGAGGACTTGAAAACGATGGTCAATATTAGCAACAACTCTTTGAAGACCACTACTATGGGTCTTTTTTTTTTGAATGAGAAAGTGTTGAGTTGGACTAGAAAACTGCTTGACTTGGGTAATATGGAGGAAAGGATTAAAGATATTAGTGGCTCTTACCTGGTGGAGAAAGCGAAAGCTTCTACTCTTGTGCTAGAGAAGGACATGCAGGTGAGTTTGTGCTTTAGGACGAGGAGCGAGATGAAAAAGAGGGTTGTTGTTGTTGTTGAGGAGCTAAATGATGTTATCAATATGCATGAGGAGGTCATCAGGGAGAAGATGGCCTCAGCTAATGTTTTAGATAATTTTCTATAGTTGGTGCTTCCTTCTTTGGTTTAGCAAGTTTGATGATGTTTTTTGCTTTTGGGTTTGTTGACGGGTTGCTAATGTTCCATCTTATGTTAGCTTTTTTGTTTTTTGGGCTATTAGGCTTAGTGGTTTAATTTTTCTTGTAGATTGGCATTCTTGTAAAGGGTTTTGAGGCCCCTTCAAAACCTATTTTTCCTTATCAAAAAATGATTGAATCTGATTCTCTACTATACAATTTATTTTTTATGTGCTTTTTACTTTTTGCATGTGGATTACCCTAAAAAAGAGACTGCTTATCTTTTCTTAAATGAAGCCTTTACATTTCCTTTCTATGAAAGGAATTTACTACTTGACAATAGGTTCGTGAACTTCATACAAATTAAGATTGGTGTAAAAGGCCATCCTGAAAAATGTTGTTTGGTCTAGAATTATAATGGAAAATAAAAAAGCTTGCTAGGAGAATAAAATAGGTTTTCAATTGTCCAAGTACAACATATTATTAGTGAAACATTTCAAATTTTAGGCACTTCAAATTCATGGATCTCCTTGGAGGTCACCCACCTAATATAAGAATATTAAATTAGTATGAACCTTTAGTCATAAATTAAAATGAAATATAATATATTTATGTCTCATACATGAACATTTCATATAACCACATACCTTGTAAATTCTAACAATTGACTTATGACATTCCTTAAGTCAACTATAAGACAGGAATCCCCCCTAATTTCCAATGGCATGATATTCTATCAAACACATTTATTAAAATGTCATTAGTAATTTTTTCTCACACAACAAAATATCAAAATAAATTTAGTGCTTAATCAATGTTGTCTCATCTATTTCCACCCACTTTCCTCTCAGTGATTTTGTATTTCTAAATCATCCACGTCCTCTCTCCATGGCCTCCTCTATGAATAAAAATGCTACCACAAAAGCTTTCACCACACTACCACCAAGAAGCAAGAAGAAACTAGTGGGACTGCAATAAAAACTACTCTATCGCACTAAGCTAATGAAGGAGCTACAGGATAGCGGTGGTCACCGCGCTACTTCACGTTAATGGTAGAAGACTTGTAGAAGTCACCACAACACCACCAAGAATAGAAGGAAGACTCACATGCTGCCACAAAATATTTCACTGCACTACCATCGAGAAGGATGAACCACCTTGTGGGACCATAGTAAAATCCACTCTACCACACCGAGCTGATGAAGGAGCCACGGGACAGCAGTGGTCACAAAAACAAGGCAGGAGTTGGAATTATTTCCAATGAAACTAGTCACTATACAACAATGATACTTGGCACCGCCTTAAGCACCCCAAAATTATTACATTAACAGCCAAAAGTTGGCACTTTGGCGTTAACTAACACCGACTACTAAATCAAAATAAAAAATTTAAAAATTTCCTGCGTGAAGGAAGAAATTAGATGAAAAAAAAGAAAAATGTCTTTTGAAGGAAAATAGTAGGGCACTACCAACAACTGATGAGAAATTTGATTTAGTTTGCGACACCATAGGTACTTGGTTACAATTTTTTTTCTTGGTTGAATTTGTGATTCTTTACTAGTTCATGGCTTAACCTTTCCAAGCAACCTCTAAATTGTCCCATCATTATGAATTGTAAAACATTTGAGAATCCAACAAAAAATTTGACCCTACCCATTTGAGCTTTGGATCAAAATATTATAGCATGAAGTCAGGATGCACAGAGGAATTCCAGTAAGACAAGTACGCAGATATTTGAATTTTCTCATAAGATTATATCAAATTTATTAAATGATTTTTTTTTTTGATCGGTGATAATATTTTTATTTTATTTAAGATAAATCAAAATATATAAATCTCCAAATAAAAATTTCTTCCTGCACCATCACATCATGTCTGTTAAAACAAAATAAAAACTTACAGATCAAAAATCCCTACCACAACCACCTAAAAACTATCCAACCAACTACTACCCAAAACCTAGCTATTTATAGTATCAAAACCAAAAATAGTGCTTAACCCCGTAAGCTTATACATCAACATCTAGCTTAAACACAGTAAACTAGGCAAAAAATGAGCATTGAGTTTACGCAAAAGTTCGAGAAGCGTTGCCTAGATGCAATGGGCACAATTCTACGAGTGACTTCACCTTCTTTCTTGGATGAAAACCCTTCTTCTCACATAGATCCTCTCTGTAAATTCCTTTGAGTCCCACTATTATCTCCTCAGTCTCCATTAATCTGATGCACAATTTCGAAGCTTACCACCCCCGTTTCATACCCTCTCTCCACATGACTTTGGTTCTTCCCTTTGGCCACCTAATGAAAGGGTGATTTATCTCTACTACTTCCAATTCCACACCTTCCATGCATTAACTTACATTAAAGCCTTGTCTTGGTATAGCCTCTTCTAAGATACTCTCCATGCTCACTAAGAAATCCCTATGCACCAACACTTTCATGAACTTTCCTTACAACCTCCACCGACTCTCCTAAGTCTAATCCCCACACCATGATCAGAGACTATATATCCATATTAGCATGATATTTGTGCTTCAAATCTTCAAAGACATTACCCAAAATGATTTGTTCAGATTGTGTCACCTTCACATCCTTGTACAAGAACAAGCCACACAATCTCTTCACCATCACTTTTTCAAAGAAAGGATCTCCTCGCTTTCAGAGTGAAGTTGGCTTCCATTTCTTCTCTAGTATGTTAGCCACCAGACTACTTCACACCATCGTCCTAACACTCTCCTTACTCACGAAAACCAAGAAGCATCAAAGGAAATGCAAGGAAAAACTTCATTACATAGAAAATTGTCGGCCATCAACATTAATGTTGAACGTATGTCTAGCGCTGACAACAAAAACTTCATCAATGCTTCATGTTTTTCAATAATTTTGAAAAATATTCCTCTACTTACTAACTAAAATCACCTTGCATTAAATGCAATGATAAAAAAATTACTCCAAAAAAATCCTCTAAATCCTCAATTATAAATTCATCCACCTTTACAAACATTAAAGCCCATTTCGAGAGGGTATATGCTTCCATATTCCCTATTCTCCTAACATGAATAATCTTATAATCCTTAAAAAGAGATAATTCTTTAATAATTTTCCTAATCACGCCCTGCAAATACCAAGCATCAATTCCTCCTTTTATTATTGCTTGGATGATTGTCAAGGAATCACCCTCCACATGAATCCTTGTGGCCCCTAACTTCTTGACTAACATAGCGGGCCTAATGATATTTAAATTTTATTTTTTCATGTTAAATTGAATTAGTATATGTTTCAGGAAAAGGCCTCCAAGGCTAGGCTTGAGAAACTTTGTGCCACACATCGTAGTTGCCAGAAAGGTTTATAGGCCTTGAGCTATACATTTGTAAGTATATTTAATATGTTAAATGATATATATTTTTATTTCCTTGGAAAAATTAAATGATTGCATATTAATTATTTTAACTAGTCCATGTGCCATGTTTCGATAGGAGGAGAAATACGGCCACCATCAAAAGAAATTTGAAAAGAATATGTTACAAAAAAAAAAAGTGGGATGATTTTGTAATTTGGATGGAGAACAAGGTATCAATAGTTGATTTTCAATAACCTAGTTGGATATTGTTGTGTTAATATGTCAATTTTCATCTCTTTTGTTGAGTTTATTGATCTGTAGGATGAGTAAACAAAGCTCAAATCTTACAATTACAAGATGATTGTTTATGTCCATGAATAAATAGTAGAAGGATGTAGATGAAATAAATTCATCTGACTTTATGCCTCTTAGCAGGCATTCCTCTTGAATCTCTAATATTAGGCTCTTGATACTTCCCTACAGCTTTTTACCTTTCGTTGTCACCTTTCCTCTTCACTTTCAAACTCGTCTCCTTTTTCCTTATCTACATTTCTAGCTTCGAATTCTAATTCATCCCATGTTTTACCTTCCTCCTCTTCAGAATATTCTTCTTCTTCATCACACTCCTTTGACTCCACAACATATTCATCTTTTGAACCTTCCTCATATGATTCTAAATCCTCTTCTACATCAAAGGGTTTGTATCCTTGATCTGACTCTTCTAAATCATTAGAATCATAATCACTAGCTTCCATATTCAAAAATTCCCAACCACCATCTTCAATAAATTTATTTGGATCATCAGTAATAGTCTTCAAAATTGGCCACCAGTTCAAGTTCATTATATTTTCATAATACGTTATATCCATGGAGTTCAACCATCCCTTGATTCCATCAAGTGAAGATTGAGGAATGGCGTACATGCGGAGTACATCCCACTTGAATTCTTTGAAAGGAATAGCCATATCAAATGAATTTTTCCCCAATCCTACTCTCTCAAGGTTAACAATTCTCAATCTCACTAATAGTGATTACTAAGAAAGCTAATTACACAAAATCTACCAAACAGTTCATCATAGGAACAATAAAAGTAGAGGCTTCGAAAGGAACTCCATTAAAACCAAGCACTCTAAATGGTAAATCAAACTCTAGTTCAAAATATTTTATATGAAGTTGCTCCCATAGCTCTCTTACTCACTTGAAAAATCCTTGGAACTCTGACTTCTTAACATTTAAAAGATAAATGGAATGTCCTCAACACCCAATAGAGCTATCCAAAAAAACTAACTAAAAACAAAAATGTGCTATGACACATAATGGCCTAATGGTTGGTTGTCATAGAAGTCAAAATACTGAAGTAGCAACACTGATCGAGTTAAGATATATGCATCATTTTCATAAATAGTTGAAATGCGTAACAAATTTTAATCAATACATTGAATTTTGAGATGTGTTGAAATAACAAAAAAAAACATGTTTTGGGGAAAATATCAGTAGTGTGGGGGAATAAAGCATTAACCCTAATAAAAGCATTTTTTTTTGTTCTTGATACACCATCTGTAAGTTTTCCTTCGATGATAGTACTGAATTTCTATATGTTTTACCCCTTAAATGTCCTACATGTTACAAATATGGAATAACAATGCACAACTTTGTATTAGGTCCAAAGGTCAAGGCATTCTAAATAAGGGTATCCAAACTTGATAAGGATGTAGTCAATATTACATGTATTGACAATCCAAAATAGTCATGTAAAGACAATTACCTATGAAAACCATAATCAATAAAATTATGCACATTCAAATCTAAGTTTGAAAGCTTGCATTTCAATCCATGCATCTAATTCCTTATTGCAGATTGAGGGTGTCAACAAAAAAGCTAGAATAGTTATCCTTAAACCATAGCTAGTTTTAAACTATAGTATTTCCAAATTCAAATCCACTTCTCAACTAAGGAAAGGAGGTAGGATTGTCAGGTGCTACCTCAAATAGAGAAGGCCATAGAAAACATTTAAATAAAAGATCTAATAAGTGAGACGACATATCTATAGACCATAGATAATAAGAATTATTGCAATGAACAGATGCTTGTGATACAAAAAAAATGTGCTTACACATTGGCTAAATATATCCTCATCAAAATGACCAGAAAGAAATTTCAAAATTGTAAGTAAACTCTAACAGTCAAGAAAAATAGTCATAAAAATTGGAAGTAAACTTTGGTAGACATGTAGGTGAACTTAATTCATTTGACTTTATGCCTCTTGGAAGACATCAAGATCTCCCCTCCTAAATTTTGGACCACATAAAACTCGACACCCTTGGTCTTCTTGGTTCCCATACCATGATATGGTTATGAAAATGAAAATGAAGCAAAGTAATCATCTCCTTCTCCGCTGGCTGGAAGAATGCATGCATAATGTTTTAATACATGATTTCAACTCTCTCTTCTACTCTTATGGTTGAATACTAAAATCCATTATGGTGGGCCTCTAGAGTTCCATTCATCTTTTGTTCTCTTCCACCAAATGCTGGCATGATCCACATGTCTGCTAGCCTAATTGGCTTTGTTTTTTAAAGCTGAATTTTTGCCTGAGTCACCAATGTAGCTCTCTCTACCTTTTCAGACTCTTCCATTGCTACAAATCATCTAGGATCTAATCATTTGTACCACATGTGGTTTATGTGTTTTGAATCCTTGCATCTAAAGGAAATTTCCTTAACATAAATATTTCTAGGGAATTTCAATGTTTCCATTGTAGAACTTGGCATTAAAGTTGGTACCTACAACATTGAAAATTATCCTTATATAATAATTCCCTCCATCTTGTTGGCTTGTAACACTCTTGATGGCAGCTACATGAAATATGATTTTGATTCCTCTTCTACATCAAAGGGTTCATAACCTTAATCTGACTCTTCTGAATTATCAAAATCAGAATTAGTAGCTTCCATATTCAAAAATTCCCAACCACCATCTTCAATAAGTTTATCTGGATCATCAGTAATACTCTTCAAAATTGTTCGCCAGTTCAAGTTCATTATGCTTCATAATAATTTATATCCATGGAGTTCAACCATTCCTTGATGCCATCAAGTGAAGATTGAGGAATGGTGTCAATATGGAGTACATCCCGAGTATGTGCAGGATCATCATAGAAAAAATAGGCCTTAAGTGGCAAAAATTTTAGAAAAATCAGAGTTAGGCAACTTGACATAAAAATTTGAATAATTTATCTATATTATTTCAAAAATATGTAAGAATAGAATCTATAGCAAATTGAATGCAATTTCTAAACTACTAGGTTTGTTTAAAAAAAATCTATTTGGTGAAAATTTTTAAATTTCAATGTAGTAGTACTTAAATTTTAGGGAAAAAAGAAGTAGGTGTTTGTCTAACCACCCTAACCGCAATAAAATGATAATATTTTTTTATAATATTTTAGATATAAGTATAGGACTCATGTCCCAATGTGTTGCATATTTTCTTGTAATTTTTTCCAAGTAAATAATTAATTATGAATTTTTATTACAACTTTTAAAAAATATAAAAAATTGTATGTCTAACCACCTTAACTTGGTCAAAACTTCATGAAATTCAATTTTTCAGTTTTTAATCCTATATTATGTGATGTATAAAATTTGGTGCATGTTTTGGATTCAAAAAATGTGATACCATTTGAAAGCTATATATGTTTTTCAATCAACCTATTAATTAGGACTTTAGTCATAATTTGAATAGAAAATGAATAATAATTACTTATTAAATTCAAAGTTAAACATAATTTATATTGGTGGAAAGATGATAATCTCCTTTAAAAACCTTTTCTTGTTTCATCAATTTTGGGTAGAAAAAAATTTGTCAACCACATACCCATCATGTTTCCACTTTTTGGCCCATCATGATCCTGTACATACCCTCCCACTTGAAGTATTTGAAAAAAATATCCATATCAAATGCCTTTTTCCCAAATCCTACTCTCTCAAGGTTAACAATCTCAATCTCACTAATAGTGATTACTAAGAAAGCTAATTCCACCAAATCTACCAAACAATTTACCTTAGGAACAATAAAAGTAGAGGCTTTGAAAGGAACTCCATGAAAACCAAACTCTCTAAATGGTATGTCAAACTCTAGTTCAAAATATTTTAGATGAGGTTGCTCCCATAGCTCTCTTACTCAGTTGACAAATCCTTGAAACTCTATATTGATTTTATTTTTCCTATCCCTCTCTTGTTGTTCTTCCTCAATTTCACCAGGATCATACATTGGCCTTCTTTCTCCTCCTAAATTTTGGACCACATCTATTACCCCCACATAAAACTGGACATCCTTAGTCTTCTTGGTTCCCACACTATGATATGGTTATGCAAATGAAAATGAAGCAAAGTAATCATCTCCTTCTTTGTTGGTTGGAAGAATGCATGCTTAATGTTTCAATACATGATATCAACTCTCTCTTCTACTCTCATGGTTGAATACTGAAATCCATTATGGTGGGCCTCCAAAGTTCCAATCATCTTTCTTCCTCTTCCACCAATTGTTGGCATGATCCACAAGTCTGCCACCCTAATTGAATTTGTTTTTGAAAGTTGAAGTTTCTCCCGACTCACCAGTATTAGCTGTAACTTTTTTGAAATTTTATTATGGTATGTGCACTTTTATATGATGTAATATGGTTATGGTTTTGTCTCATATGTTGTAATATTAGATATATAACAAAAAAATAAATTATTGCATGAAATAAATAATAAATTTTCATTTTAAATGTTTTTTTGTAGAACACGGGTCTTCCAGAAGATCAAGATGATCCTCAACATGATATAGATCCACAAAATATCGGTTCTACTGATACAAATCACATGGTAGAGGATGATGATGACGCATATATAGAAGACACCGAGGCTAATGATAATGATGATGATCATGATCATGATCATGATCATGATGATCATGATGATCATGATGGTGATGATGATAATGAGATAGTTGGTGATAGTAACTAGTTACATTAATGATCATATAGAATACATCATGGATCATTGTTGATATATCGTTATGATGACTCTTTTCATGGTTACTATCATATATATCATTTTCATGGCCTGCAATACTATATTGTTGAATTGTATCATATTGACATGTATCATTTCCACTATATCATTTGGACATGTATCATCTTGACTTGTGTCAATTTGAGTTACATAAGTTATCATTATTATTTATATCATTTTCACATGTATCATTTTCACTTATGTCGACCATTGGACATGTATCATTTTGACATGTTTTTGATGTACTAGCATATTTGAATTTCACTTGTTCTAGTTATATATGATGATGACTTATGAGTAATAACTTGTCAATTTATATATATTAAAAGTAGTCGATGATTTTTGGATGGATATTTATTAAGTATGATGATTTTAATTTACTTCTCAGGATGGATGTTGTCAAATTCAATTAAATTATAGATATTTGACTCACTTGTTTTGATTATAGATGATGATCATGTTACAATAATTATATTTTTATTTAATCATATGAGTTAAATAATTAAATTACTTACTCTATAATCATATGATTTATTTAAGAGGAACATATATTTAAATAATTAAATTGAAATAAAACATATTAAATTAATAAATGAAAGCAAAACAAGAAGCATTTTTAGAAGAAAAAAAGGTGGCAACAATGGAAGCCAAATAGAAGCAAACCAGAAGCAATATTGGAAGAAAAACTGGAAGCAAGCCAAGAAGCAAAATTGGAAGCAAAACTGGAAGCAAAATCAAAAGTAAACCAAGAAGAAAAAATGGAAGAAAAACTGGAAGCAAAACCAGAAACAAAACCGGAAGCAAACCCGAAAGAAAAATCAAGACTAGAAGCAAACTTGGAAGCAAAAATAGAAGCAAAAATAGAAGCAAACTTGGAAGAAAAACTAGAAGCAAAACTGGAAGCAAAACTAGAAGCAAAAATGGAAGCAAAACTGGAAGTAAAACTGGAAGCAAACCTAGAAGCAAAATTGGAAGTAAACTTGGAAGAAAAATTGGAAGCAAACTTGGAGGCAAAACTAGAAGCAAACTTGGAGGAAAAACTAGAAGCAAAACTAGATGCAAAACTAGAAGCAAAACTAGAAGCAAAACTAGAAGCAAAAATGGGAGTAGAAATGGAAGCAAAAACTAGAAGCCAAATTGGGCACCAATTTTGGCATAATTTTTTATGTTACTTCCTAACACTATTTTAGGTGCTAACAAAGGTGCTATGATTTTCCAGCACTCAAGCCAACGCTAAATCTTGTGGAAAAAATGGCACAAAATTTGATATCAAGATGAGCATGCCTATTTGCACCAAGTTTAGCACCAACCAAATTGTTTAATTCATAACTCAAAATACACTAAAACCTGTTGCAAAATTCAGCACTAACTTTTTTTGTGTTATTGTGAATACATTTGGCATAACCAAGGACACATCAGTTACATCAACATTTGCATACATTACACAAAAAATCAGTTGCATCATCATTTGCATACATTAGAAAACACATCAGTTGCATCATCATTTGCATACATTAAAAAACACATCAGTTGCATCATCATTTTCATACATTAGAAAACACATCAGTTGCATCATCACTTGCATACATTAGAAAATACATTAGTTACATCAACATTTCCATTCATCCATCTATGCATCACATCATGATATCCACATCAAAATACTCAAAAATAAGTGCATTACATATCACTTACATAACCTAGATCATTTCATAAAACATGACATGGCATAAGAAGATTGAAAGACATATCCAGCAGAGTAAGATTTCCAAGAAGAGAAAGTTGTTGAAAAACATGACATGGCATAAGAAGATTGAAAGACATCTTGCAAAGAAAGATTTCCAAGAAGAAATTTTTTCTAAGAAACATGACTAGTCAATAAAGATATAATGCCATTGTTATGAACATCTAAAGCTAGTAGTGAAGATGAATTTGTTATTACTCAAATCCAAGACCGACAAAGGACTAACTAGATCAGCATAATCATCACATAAGCATCACATCATTTGCATAATAAAATCCATCTCACATAGCATAAAAACATCATCCATAAAACATATAGAATCATCAATCATACATTATCATATCACCATTGCATACATCATATCATCATTACATAATCATTGCATAATCTTCATAATCATCATGATCATCATCATATAAACATCATAAACACATAGAAATATACACCATCACATTATCATACATTCATCCATTCATTGTATCATCTATTTACATTGGAAAGTAGAAAAACATAAAATGCATCACAACTCATGGGCATAATAAAATCCTTCACATGCATTATAGGCATCATTCATAAACCATCATAGAATCATAACACATCAGTTGTATCATCATTTGTATCCATAACATATCATATCATCATCATACTAAACATCACATATACTATATAATAAAAATTAAGTGCATCCATCATAATCATCATGATCATCATCATATAGACACATAGATCGATAATCATTGTCGAATATCATATAACCTCAAAATCATAATGTCAAAGTGTACAAGGATATGGAAAAAGGTATAAAGAGATACATCAATATCAAAAATGGAAATGTCTCATAATGTCTCAAATGCATCAGTGTATACATGTCCAAAGTACATCAAAAAATCATAAATCATAGCTATGTCGTGCTCCCCCCAGATGGTGCGAACATCACTAGACCAATACCCCATGCACTAGACGGACCTACACTAGGATCTCTCTAATCTCTTGGAAGTGGTTGTGTAACACCTCTACTAGTGGTTTGAGACTAGGACCTACCTAACTGGGACTATACAAAACTCTCTCACCACTCTGGAGGAATTGCATCATGATATCTCACTCTATAAAACTTCTCCTCCCTCGTGATACGACATATCTCTCTGAAATAGTATGCTACACCAACAACCTCTATATCCCACTATAATCTCTCAAAGATACCCTCAGCCTACTCAACCCGCTATCTCAGGTTGTCCCTCTCAACAGTTAGTGTAGCAATCTGCCCCTGCATCTATACCTGTACCTGACCCTAGGCCTAGACCTATGCAAGTTGAGCCTGTGTTAACTGAACCTATTGAATCCCAGCATCCCTCTTAGTCATCAGTGTTTGAATTTTCCCCTATTCTAGTGCTAGCAAATCCTACACCTGCTCAAGATAACCTTGTAGTGTCTATACTTGCACCTATAAGGCAGCAATCTAAGTTTGTTGCTCTTGTGAGGGTAGTCGAATCTCCACATGTTGTTGTAATGCCACAACTAATTACCACCTCTTGCGAGGCACTCATCTCTCAAAACTCTATACCTAGTCCTCCTCCACCCTCATCTCCTCCCCCATCACCTCCATCATCATCTCCATTGCTATCCCCATCATCACTATTATCCTCCTCCTCCTCCTCTCTCCATCACCTATGCCCATGACCTACTACCCTCTCCTCCTCTAATAATGGCACTAGCTCATCTAGGATGGTGATCTATTGGAATGGATGCAAGAACATATATTGTGCATACTCCTATGATATTGAATCCTTAATGATATTTGGGTGCACATCCCAAATAATGGCATGTAAACCCTAAAAATGTTGCACTATTGCATCATAAGACAAAATAGGTCCCCACTCTATCGCATATGTCTGATGACATGCATGATGTGTAACTCCTTGTGGCATCCCCTACACCCTACCATACTACCTCAGTACCCTCAGCAACAAGAATCTCTCAATAGTGAATTGGGTCCACCCAATCATGTACATGGACTGACACAAAAGGGTATGTGCAAGATCATGATGGGCCAAAAAGTGGCAATATGATGGGTTTGTGGTTGACAACTTTTTTTTAACCCAAAATTGATGAAACAAAAAGGGTTTTTAAAGGAGATTCTAAAATTTCCACCAATATAAATTATTTTTTACTTTGAATTTAATAAGTAATTATTATGCATTTTCTATTCAAATTACAACTAAAGTCCTGATTGATAGATTGATTCAAAAACATCTATATCTTTCAAATGATATCACATTTTTTGAATCCAAAACATGAGTCACATTCTATGCTTCACATACTATAGGATTAAAAATAAAAATAAAATTTCATGAATTTTTGATCAAGTTAAGGTGGTTAGATATACGAAGTTTTTATATTTTTTAAAAGTTGTAATAAAAAATCATAATTAATTATTTACTTTGAAAAATTATAAAAATATGCATCACATCGACATGAGTCCTCTACTTATATCTAAAATCTTATAAAAAATATTATTATTTTATTATGGTTAGGGTGGTCAAACAGACACCTACTTCTTATTTTTTCCTAAAATTTAAGTACTAAATTGAAATTTCAAATTTTCACCAAATAGATTTTTTTTAAAAAACCTAGTAGTTTAGAAACTACATTAAATTTCCTAGAAATTCTATTCTTACATATTTTTGAAATAATATAGATAACTTATTCAAATTTTTACGTCAAGTTGTCTAACTCTAATTTTTCTAATTTTTTTGCCACTTAAGGGCCTATTTTTTCTGTGATGATCCTGCACATACCCAAAAATGGAATCTCAGTGTCATCCTCCAACCACTACTCACAATCAAGATAGGGCCACCATGTCACTAACTTGAGATCATCAAGTGTTCTCCTCTAGTACTCCAATTTTCCTAGCCTAGGTTGAGCAACTAGACCTGCATAGATGTGTACATAGGGTCTCATGGTGGGTTGTTGCCTGTCTCCAACTAGACGAGTGACCGCTATATGCTCCCAAGCCCAGACCTAAAGCAATGTGACCCCAACTGATAAACTAGCCCCGCAAAGATAGACCACCTAGTGTAATTCATGATACAGATGAGCACACATGCAACATCCCCATGCATATCTAGTGCCCTAAGCAATCATGCTCTCAAGAATCCTCCCCCATCCAACCAAGATTCCCTTTGACTTGCGGTCAGGACAAAGGATCCCTCCAATGAATCTGACGAGTACAAAAGGAAATGTGGCATAAGCATCCACCATATCCCTCCAAGGAATCTCGTAACCACATATCCGGTCATCCTCAAATACTTTGCATAGTGCATCATTCTCACCCTACTCTTGAGAATCATACAAGACTGGCTCTCTAACCATAGGTATCCATAGAATTCGATATACATCCTTTAGCATCATTGTCATCATGTCAATGGGTAAGTGAAAGGTGTTATGCTCACTATGCCACCTCTCTGCTAAATTTTTAATAGACCCCTGTTAATCCTAATCTAGGGAATATCTATCAGAGATGACGATCCACATCATGCAATCACAACTACCTTAGGCTATGTCAGGTGGGGTATTAAATCCCATGTCCTAGGGAAACAATCTCTAATCTGTAGACTCATCGACTCTTATCATCAAAAAAACACAAATCAACCAATCCATCAATTGACATCGATCAGCATATCAATCAATCAAAATCAATCAACCTATCAATCTAATCAGCTCTAGTGAAACTTTGATCAAATCTCATGAGCATCAATCTATCATTCAACCTCACCTATCATGAGGTTTATCAATCAATCCAATCTCACCTATCGTGAGGTTTATCAATCAATTCAACCTCGAATATCATGAGGTTCATCAATCAATTCAACCTTGCCTATCATGAGGTTTATCAATCAAATCCATGCACCTCACCTATCATGAGTTCAATCAATCAATCAAACTATCCTTGATCCTCACCTATCCTAAGGTCAATTAATCAGTATTAATCATTGAATCTCACCTGTCATGAGATCAATGGAAATCTAATCTATGAACATCATCAATTAGTATCGAACAAAAGGCTGACATGATAAAAAATCATCAAAAATAGGGAGTCTAATAAAAAATTCCATCATTTTGATCTAAAAATCATTAATACACTAAAACAGTCCTTCAATGCACCAAAAGACTCTATGCGCCAGAAAAATTCATCAATACGCCATAATAGAGTTTTTATGCACCAAACTATCTGATGCACTAGTACATCATCTCATCAATGCTCTAAACCCCTCTACCAAAGTGCTAAATTCACCTATGCACTACAACAGTTATCCAATGTGCTACTTCATGCCATCTAAGTGCTAAATCTCCTATGTGTTAATCTATTTACATGAAGCGCTAAAATCCTAATCCTATGCACTAGACTCATGAATGCACTACAATAGTTACCCTATGTGCTAAATCCCTAACCCTAAGCATTAATCTATCTTATGCTCTATAACAGATATCTTATGTGCTACTGCGGTGTTTGAATGTGCTAAAATAATAATAGCCAAATTTAAATGTGAAAAATGAGCAGAAAAATGAAATTCACAAATTACAAGGGAGGTTTTTAGGGTACATACCAAAGGTATTACATTGTTGGGAGGTTGTGACGTCTAACACGCTCAAATTGATGTGTATGATAAGGGATCACCATTTCACCAAATTTGCACAAATCACTCAATCACTCAAAGTTTTCAAAATGCAAATGCTCAAATAAACTTCTAATCACTCATTTTAACCTTTTAAATGTTAATTAAGCTGGATTTTTGTGGGGTTAATTTATTTTATTTTTGAAGGGGTTGTAATTCATCAAATCATCACCTGGTGGCTTTAACATCATTTTTTGGGAGATAAATCATTTCAGAAGCATAAAATTTTGAGATCATCATCAAATCATCAAAAAATCACCAACATTTTCAAAAATTCCAAAAAAATCCTAAAAATTAAAAACTTCACCAATTTATCTCTTGAGGGGGCATATATTCGTCATCACCTAAAAATCAGTGTCTAGGGCATCAAAAACAATTTTTTGTCAACATGAGGAGCAAATTTTTCTTTGAAGCAACATCCAAACACATTACTTCAAAGAGGGGGAAAATGTATACACCTAAAATCAATCAAGACAATTAATTAATTAATTAATTAAATACTAGATATTTAATTAATAAACTCTTTTATTTCATCTACTTATAAATAAATTCTCAATTTATTTATACAGTTCACACTTTTCTAAATTCTTCACCCTAAACCACATTCTTCTAAAGTTAATTAAATAAACAGATGTCTATAGTTTTTATTTATTTAATTAAATATATTCTCACTAAGTTTGAATAATTTCAAATTCAAATTTAGTCACATGACTACAACACTTTTTGGCCTTGTCATCAAATGTCACATGTAATTAAATATGACTAATATTTAAAATACATTTATCTTCAACAAAATTTTAACACATGGCTTATTTCTCACAGAATTTATTCCTTTATCCATTTGGCAAGTTGCCCTTGGTCAAGGGGATACCCTCCTTGATTCTTCCATCTCCACTATTTATCTCTCATGTCAAAATTTGGACCATCGATCACTGCCACATCACAAGATGCTTTGGAAATCCTATAAATACAACCCTTTGCTAAAAAATTTATCATCATGCATCTTTTAGCAAACTTATTATGCAATAATAGCATTGGAGCATTCATAGTTGGAGCATTTAACATTGTTTAGCATTTTAACAATTAGATTTTCTTTGTCATTCTAACTTAGAATCATGTCATAGTTCATATTTGAATATTAGTTATCATCTTAGATGTCATATAGCATTTACATTATTGTATTTAACATCATTATAATTATATAATCTTCATTTTATCACAACAACATTTAATATCATAGTATCATGGCTTTTATCACATAGTTTCATGTAGGAACTTAGATTTCTTTCATTTTGAATAGCATCTCATTTCTCAAGTTGTCATTCTAACAATCATAATGCACATACAAATTTGAGAGCCAAATGATTTAATGAATCCTTGAGAATAGAGAAAAATGGAATGTCTTTAGAGATTTATTTTGCTGCAATTAGAGTAGTTCTTTAATTCAAACCTTTAATGTAATACATCTCATTGATGTTTGTGTGTTTTATTATTGATTTTCTAACTCCCGCAAATTCACACATACAATATTCATGTAGTATCAAAGACACCAAGAAAACATGAATAAGAAAAAAAAAATTAATTTCCACTCATGAACTATCTTAAATGAAGGAAATATGGTTTTTTTTTAACTAAAGAAAGAGAAAGTATCCACGACAAAAAAATCCACAAAAAGCATGAATATGACCACAATTTTTTTTTAATTTCAAGACCCTGGCAATAATTTTTCTCATAAACACATTGGAAAAGAAAAAAAACCAACTAATATATACAACTTTGGATTGAAATGTAAGAATCAACTCTAATACAGTCTGAACAACTCGGGATATTTGGAGTAAAAATCCATAGTAGATGTGATGAAGAAGACACCTTCATAGCCCAAAATGGGTGAATCAAAATTGTCTTCCACACTCAAATCAATTAGTCTCTGTAATATCCCTCCTACCACCATAAACGACAACACAAGTACTAGGTTGTAGTTAGAGCAACTATAAGTTGAGAGTTGGAATTCTTGCTCATAATAAGAGAAGGAAGATGAGATATATCTAGCTAAAGTACAATTTATTTTTTTAAGCTCCAAGTGAGGACATAGTGGGAATTTATATCCTTGATCTTCCTCTCAGTTAAAACCCTATGGCCATTTCCATTTGCAGCAGTAATAGAATTGGTTTCTACCTCCTCTAGCTTAAATAGCAATGACTCCAAATCATTCAAAACTATGCGAACATATTTTACGATTATGTCAGTCAAAAATCTCTCTTACTCTTGACTCAACAATAGTTATCACATCTCCTCCTCTGTACAACATCCATGCCTACATTTGGCATCACAAATCACACATCATTAATTCATTTTTATTTTGGCATCTGGCATTGAAAACCATTATTGATTACAAATCTCTCTTATTCAAAAATCACTATTAAAAACCATTATTTTTATTTTTATTTTGGTATCTCGCATTGAAAACTATTATTCAAAAATATCTCTTACTCTTGACTCAACCATAGTTATCGCACCTCCTTTGTACAACCTCCATGCTGACATCTGGCATCACAAATCACACATCATTAAACCATTTTTTATTTTGGCGTCTGGCATTGAAAACCATTATTGATTTTTGTGTTGGGAAATATTGAGATATGTATTCTTCCTTTCACTCATGATCTTGAGCAATAGCACCCCAAAGCAACAAACATTGGCTTTAACTAATAACCATTCTTACATTCCATACTTTGGAGCCATGCAACTACTACCCACAAGTAGAACCTCACTCAAAAAAAAAAGAAAATTAGGAGAGATATCAACAAAAGGAAGAAGAGGATCATCAAATCCTTCATAAGAAAAACTTAGACCTTACCTTTGTGCTTTGCTAAAAGTGAAATGCTCTGATGCTTTCTACTCTCTTAAGAGATTGTATGTGACTATTCATGTAGCATGCATTAGATTCTCATGCAATATTGTTCCTTTTTTTACACTCCTCAAAGCTGAAAAATTGCAACACCTTCCCCCATTTCCTTCAACATTAAACCATCTTTATTTTTGTAGGTGCATTGCAGGCTTTGTGTCCTTTGTGTTTGTTTGTTACATTGTTGTTTTAAATAGATTTTATGCAGTTTTACGAAACATTTTTTTCATGAGCACATTTAACACCCACGTTTCATGCACTGTTGAGCATGACCTATATTTGGATGTCAACTTTTTTTGGAGGAGTTTTTTTTACATTAGGTTTTTTCTTTCATTGTAGAGCCTCTCAGCTAATAAATAAAATTATATATATACAAATTAAATTAGCATATAGATATAATACGTTATATAATATATATAAATATATAATTATTAAACACAAATTAACTTATCATATAAACACAATTCTATAAATTATATTTTCTAATGAAAATTATTAAATATAGATATACAATTATTATAAAAAAAATTAATTAAAAGGCGAAGCCTGTATATTTATATTGATATATAATAATCAATTATAAAATATGATTAAGGCTCTAAAAGCTATATGTTACTCTATTTCAAACTATCATGCTCAAAAGAAAAGACTCTTAAAGCCATATGTTACATACTATTAGCTTGCAATTCTCATATAATTTTGACGAACTTCCCCAACATTTTGAGAGATGACTATAAAAACCAGAATTTGACATATTCCCCCAACAACCGAAGCCCCATATTATCCCATCATATTAAGAAAATAGTGTACAAAACTAGAGGATTTTGTAAAAAAAATTAAAAACCCAGCCTTTACATGACAATATTCGATGAGACCTAACCCAACCCATAACTAAACAATACTAGAAAAAAAATTTAACAAATACCCACAAACCCAAAAATTCAATATTGTGAATATTAAGCAAGTTTGGTGGTTGTATCTCCTTGTAGAAGTGTTGTAGCATTAATAATTTCTAGGAAAATTCCTTAGGGAGGGCTTGTGGAAGCTATAAATCGTCAATTAGACTTTACACTATGGTCACAAGCCTTCCAAAATGCTAATAATAGTCAATAATATGTGTACAAACAACAAAAGATGTTGATGCTACTTGGCCAAAGTGTTATTGTAACCTCCTCCAATGTTGGTACACCCAAATATGGCCTAGAAATTCGAAAAAAATAGCAATAGTCAAGACAAATTTTCCCTTCCAAGCAATGGCACTGCCAAGGAAAGTGGCTAGAAATGTTGATGTGAGCATAAATGAAGACAAACCCTCTTCGAAAACCTCCAAAGAGATGGCAGTGTCACTAAATCTATGAAATGTGCAACATATGATAATGAATTCACATCCTCAAAAATCCTCCAAATTGACCAGATGAACATAGTTCATGCCATGATGCTTCTGCTGATCTTCAGAATTTTGGTGCATAGGAGGATAAGCATTTAGGCTCAGAACCTACATTGACAATTACGTTATGTTTGACCAACTCCTATACATTTCTCGACCCACAATTCTGGAATTTTTTTCCAGGACTTGTTGGGTGTACCTAATTTTCTACATTTCAAACAAATGCCTCATAGCATCAAGCAAAGAAAAATAGATAGAGGCAATCACAATTCTATTATCTTGCATAAATTCATCCTTAATCACCCTACAATGTATCTTGAAGAATTAGTAATAAAACATTTTCCTTCGTTCACTCAAAATTTGCAATTGACCTCTAAGCGGGAAGTGTTGTCCTTGAAATAAAACACTTGAGAATCATAACTCATATTTGAAAACTCACATTAAATGGCATTTGAAATGTGATAGATTATTTAGCCAAAAAAGGGATAGATGATAGTTAAAGCCCTTCTACCAAACTAAATACAATTAATTGTGTATTCATTTTTGGAAATCTCATGTAAATTAAGGCAGGGGATTAAATCCAGATCACTAACCATCAAACACAAGTCTTTTTTCTGACACCCCTTGTTTGCTAGGAAGTCTACTAACATATTACCCTCCCTATATGTATGAAAAATTTGGAAGGATTCAAATTCATCTATCAATTTCTATACTGCTTGTAAGACATATCTTATTTTCTAATAATGACTTACCCTTGATTTGTATGTATTAATTATCATTAAGGAATCTCTCTCAATGTGGATATTACTTATATTGAGCCACCTTGCAACTTGGAGACCATAAAGGAGATCCATTGACTCTGCTACATTATTGGTACCCAAAGGAAGAGCTATTGATCTAATTTCCCTAACTACACCCCTAGAATCCCTAATGCAAACACCTACCCCTGAAACACCAGGATTCCCTCTCGATGCTCCATCAAAATTAAGCTTATGATAACCAATTGATGGGAGATGCCACTTGATAGTACTCCTATCTATTTTTGGCTTATAAGGAAGCATCATGCTACAATTGAATGGAAACTTTATACCTTACCAATTCTTCATAATCTCATTATTCCATGAAGTAAACAAGGAGCTAATGTTCTTTTGTCTCTGAACGCAAACATTAACTTCTTCAATGATTGATTTCTCAATAATTACACAAACATTTGGAGTAGGGGAAGATTCTTTTTCTGAAAATATGTTTTTTTCATTCCCACCAAATAGACCAAAGCACTATAGTTGGAATCAGTCACTAATAGAAGAAAAAAAGGAAGACTTGTATAGAACGGGCCATGAGGAAAACAAATCCCAAATTGATTTGGGTAGTAGAGCATGGAAGTGTAATTTTTGCAATACAAATAACCAACAACTATAAGAGAAATTACAATTAAGGAAAGGATGATTCGGGTCTTCCAGACTAGTACGACACAAGACACAATTCAAGGAATTTCAACAATACTTAATTTGGAAAGACAGTCACTTGTGAGCACCCCACCTCTTAACACTAACCATTCCAAACTTCCAACCTTTGGTAAAACAACACAATTCCAACAAAATGAATATGCATGTTGAGAACAATAAAGAGCCTCTATATTTAAGACCACTTTGTAACCTTGCTTAACTGAATAGCAGTCATTCTTGGACGGAGCCCAAATGACATGATCTACCTTCCCTGAGAAGAAAACTACCCTTTCAACCAAAATATAACCTAGAATTAACTTCTAAACCTGTGATATTGATAACTAGAGACATCTTTCCAGCATACCTTCCCTGAAGAAGGATCAACTGACCTAACATAATCAACTAACTTAGTGCCCTGTAGATGAGATAGAACTGGTATAGCAGACTAAAGCTCTTGAACATGGCACAATGGTAGATAATTGTTCCAAGAATCTTCCCAAAATTTTATATCCACACCATTGTTGACTTCCCAAGAGAGATATGAAGTCACCACTGATCTACAAGACAAAATAACCAAAAAAAAAACATAATAAAAAAATTAATTTTACTATAATTAGTGATCAATATATTTAAAAATGCATATTATTAAAATAACATATAAAAAGATTAATGCTTGAATTGACCTTGAGAGAGAGAGAAAGAGAGAAGGAAAAATAAAGAGATATAGAGGGGAATACAATTCTCTATAGAGATAGGTATATAGATAAAGAGAGAGAAATTCAAATTATATACAATGAGAGAGAGATCCGAAGGGAAAGAAACAAAAAGACGCAGAGAGATTCATGGATAAAGAGGGAGTAAGATAAATAGTGAGAGAAACTATCAAGTTTATTTTTAAAATAATATTATATTTAAAAATTATTATATATTATATATTACAATACAAATTATTAGAAATAATTTATAATAAATTTTATAATAGCAATTTAAATTAACATATAATGAATCAAATAACTTGATTGATCAAAAGAGCCTGGGATAAATATGACCTGAAGAGAGGAACAAGGAAATGGAGAGAGAAAAGGGGGAGCAAGAAAAGTGATAAAGAGATAGAGGAAGATAGAAGGGAAGACAAATACAGAGAGAAATAGGACATTTATATTTTTATCTGCCACTCTATCTCTATTCATATCTCTCACTCATATATGCACACATGTTCTTTGTTTCTCCCTCCTTATCTCTATATCTATATCTATCTATCTTTCCCCTCTCCATCTCTCTCCCTCACCTCTTTATACATCTCTCTAATATGTGTTTATGTCTTCATCTATCTCTATTACTCCTCATCTCTATCTTTATCTATCTACCTCTCCCTCTCTATATATATTTTTATCTCTTTTGGATCTCTATCTATCTCCTCTCATCTCTATCATTATCTCTCCCTCTCCTCTCCATATCCCTCTCCATCTCCAGCTCAATCTTCCTCTGTATATCTATCTCCTAATCCCTCTCTCTCTCTCTCTCTCTTTCCCCTCGATCTCTCCCTATTTCTATCCCTATTTATCCCTCTCTTCCTTTCTCCCTATTGAAAAAATAACATGAACCTATTGCTAATGGAGCCTGATTATCTTCCTCATTTAGAGGTTTTATATTAGTTTTTTTTTTATCCTTCTAAGTAGATGCATTGATTTGAATCTATTACTTCTCCATTGAGACGATTGCACAAACAACGTAATTTGATAAATGACCTACCAATTGTTCAACCTCATGTGCTACATAAATGTATGCAACTAGTAGACCAAAAAAATTCTTCATTGACCTTCCACACCTCTTTGATGTACCCATTGCACACCAAGGTGTGGTTTCTAGTTTATATGGGTATCTGATTAATTTCTATAGTACACACCAAATTCCTTTCAATGCATTATGTCAAACATGTTCATGCACTTTGTATATGATTCCTCTTTCTACATACAAGCTTACCAGAGCAATAGCAATTACAATATCTATTCAAATTCATGTATCCTTTATTCTTAGGTAGATTTCCACACCTTGTTCCAAAACTCCCAAGGCTCAAGTTATCTAGTAAAGGCTATAAAGTCTAGTTGCATTTTATTGAAAGATTCTAAAATCGTTTCAACAAAGATATTTTATGCATATATTGCTAGTGTAGACACCTAAAAATGACCTAGGCCTACAAGCTTCATTTTTACCACTTTCATCCTAGCATAATTATGACATTTAATTATGTCCTTGGTCCACATTCGACTATTGATTAAATAATTCATAATTATTTAATTAATTCATGTCATTTATTCTTCATGATTATTAAATAAATAAATTTTATTTATTTATTAAATACGCCACTAATTGTCTGTCTTCCCTTAATTAAATAAATTTCTTAATTTATTTAATTTCCCTTTCTGCATTTAATTCTTCCTGATTATTAAATAAATGAATTATATTTATTTATTTAATACGTCACTAATTGTCTTAATTAAATAAATTGATTAATTTATTTAATTAATTAGTCTTATTTGCTAAATTAAATAATTAAATTTAATTATTTAATTGCCAATTAATATTCTTCTCATTTTAAATAAATTAAATTATTTAAAATGTCATCTCAATCTGAACTGTTAGTCCATTTTGATAAATAATCTGAAAAAGATTATTTACTATCTCACAAAATCATTATTTTGAATTAATTTAATTCAAAATAGTAGCTAATCTTCCAAAAATCAAGTAATCGGGCAGATTCTTGATTTTCCAAATCTAATCTTTAGTCCACATCTTATCTTCTTGATTTTTCGAATCTTGCAAATTAGGTAATCTTATCTTCTTGATTTTTTGAAAATCTTTATTTCTTTATTTAATTTCCTCATTTATTCTCCACCATCGATCTGATCATCTGAGATTTTATTATGACCGTTCGATTAAATAATTTTCCCTAACCCTAATTAGGGATTCTCAAGTTTAATCTGGACCTCTCATTTTAAGTTCTCATCATCAATTAATCTCCCCCGTTCATTTGAAATGGCATTTTCTATAAAATGCCATTTTCCTCTCACTTTTCGACTACACATGCACACGCTAACATTTTAGATTTACACACATATTATAGGCATTTATTAGCTTGCACATTTAAGGCTTCTCATTTTCAATTATTGTCATTGTTTGATCAAAGTCTTAGACATTGTCATAGGCATAGGCATTTAGATTTTTAAGCAAATCCTTCAAGGCTTGTTGTAGGACTTAGAAATTTTCAGATTTTTGATCGCACAATGAATCTGAGGGCCACATTATCCAGCAAGTAAAAAGGTATTACAAAATTAAATCATGGAGGTATCAGCGATCAGGTATAATCATTTTGTATTTTACTTCCTTTGTGTTTTGTAAGATCTTTGGGTTTCATTGTCATCTATTGTTTGTTACTAACACTCCTAATCAAACCTAAAAGAAATCCCTTGATCACAACTAGCATAGGAATTGTATGTTCAAATGATATTGTGGCTATAAATATAATATGTAGCAAATGATCACATGACATACTTTTGAAATACAATAATTTATAGACCAAACCTATAATTTAAACATAATTATCTGGATATAGATGATTACAATAGTATGAATGGTATCACAGAGATATTCAAAGTGTAGTTCCCCTTAGTTTTATTTTGTTTTTGATAGTTACATAGATGTATTTGGACTTGATGATACTTTTTTTATGACATTTGGATATTGTGATACTTTTGATGCTTTGATATCATGTGTAACACCCTTGCCATGAACCATATGCATTATCCTACACAGACACCACCAAAGAAAAGTTCAGGGTGTTAGATGAGGTCAACAAGGGAGAACGTAAACTTCAAAATCTATACATGTAAGACAACTTAATGAGCTCTTTTATATACCTAGAGCACCCAGTGGTCCACAAAAGAGTCTAATCTGTTATGGAAAAGGCTCTAAGCTCACACCATGATTTGTTGGCATTTTGAGATCTTGGAGAGGATTGGTCCTATAGAATGCCATTTTGCTTTGTCACCTAGTCTCTCGCACATTCATGGTATGTTTCATGTATCAATTCTTAGAACCTATCATCTAGATATATCTCATGTAGTTGATTGGAATGAATTATAGGTAGAGGATCGGTAGCTCGCTTTGGATCCCATGGGTGTGATACATCACAAGAGACTCACACTCAGGGGATGAGACATTGAGCAGGTTAGGGTCTAGTAGGATTTGAATGATGAGTCTTCTACTACCTGGGAGGATGCTTTCAGGATGAGAGAGTTATATCCATATCTGTTTGCAGGCTTCTAGGAGTAAGTCTGGTCTTAGGGGAGAGGATGTAGTGCCCCTTAGTTTTCTTTTTGTTTTGGTAGTTACATACATGTATTTGGACTTGATGATACGTATTTGATTACATTTGGATATTGTGACACTTTTGAGGCTTTGATACCATGTGTAACACCCCCACCATGAACCCTAGCTATTATCCTACATAGACACCACCAAAGACAAGTTCAGGGTGTTAGATGAGGTCAACAAGGGAGAACATAAACTTCAAATCTATACATATAAGACAACCTAATGGGCTCTTTTATATACCCAGAGCCCAAGTTCAAACATTGGGTGCTCTAAGAATATAAAAGAGACCATTAAGGGGGTCTCAGATATATAGATTTGAAGTTTACATTCTCCCTTGTTGACCTCGTTTAACACCCTGAACTTGTGTTTGGTGGTGTCTATGCAGGATAATGCCTAGGGTTCATGGTGGTGGCATTACATAAATATTGATCTAAAATATTCTAATTTTTAGAAAAATCCAAGCTACATACTCTAAATAAATTTCAGCACTAAAGATATCCAGTATGAATCTTTATGTACACTTTGTTTAATAAATATATTCTATCTACTTCTTGAGAGTTATGAGCACTTTTTCCAAATCACAACAAAACAATATAGCAACTACATGTTTATATGATAACATGACTACAAAATTGTAATATAATATTTGTTGGAATATGTGCCTCAATCTCACAGGCTGTAACCCCTAGAAAAGCAAAGTCGGTGTGACATTCCTTTTGTCTGGCCAACTGGCAGCTTCGGAATCTTGTGGTTTGCATTGGTCGTTGAGACTTTGTTTAAGTCTTGCTGAATGGACCTATCACTATAAAATGGAGAATCGGTGAGATCGCTTACCAATATGGAATGTCTCAGCGACATAAGGGTTTGTTATCGGGTGCCTCGCATATGTCGGGGTGACCTATGGCAACTGGATCATCAGGGTAACTTAAGTGTGTCGGTATGTGGTCCTAGCGACAGGGAGATGTCTCAATGATTGTAGTCATCAGGGTGACTTGAACATTTGGGAAGATCTCTTGGAGACTAGGAGATGTTTGGCCGACTATATACAATTAGAGTAACTCGACGGTCTTGGTGAGAAGTCTTGGCGATATGTGAAGTCTTGTCGATAGCATCTGCTTGTGGTCATCGGTGTAACTCATATGTGTTAGAATGATGTCTCGGAAATGATAGGAAGTCTTGTCAATATCAGCATGACCTTTAGTCTATCTGGCCGATGTAGAAATCAGCATGACTTGCTCCTATCGGCATGAAGTCTTGGCGAATGGAGTCATCAGAGAAACATAAGGTCTTCGGTGTGACTGTTGGCGAATGGTAGTTTTGGGGTAACATGGAAGCATCGATAAGAAGTCTTGTCGAAGGCTGATTGTCTCACCGATAGTGGAGCATTGTGGTTTAACTTGAAGGCATCAGTATGATGTCTTGGCGAAGAGTGTTTGTCTTGCCGATCGGAATCTTGATGTCGGTATGCCCTTTGGACTTCGATAAGTCTCGCCGACTGGTGAAAACTTTGAAATGACATGAAGGCTCTGTGAGATGTCTTAGCAAAAGATGGTAGTCTTGCCAACTATTGCTCACATCGATGTGACTTTGGAACATCAGTATGATGTCTCATCGAATGGCGATTGTCTCGCCGATGAGAATACTGATGTCTATGTGACTTGTGAACTTCTGTGTGATGTCTTAGTGAATAGTGATAGCCTCACTGATGGATTTTTTGAGGTTAATGTAACTTGTGAACATCGGAGTGATGTCTTTGCGACATGGCGAAGTCTGAACGATAGCTTTCTGGACTCGGGATAATGTCTTGCCAATAGTGAAGACTCTTGGTGACAATGACGAGATGGGATCTATGGCATCGGGGAGACACTGTTAATGTCTCACCGAAATGTGACACAAGTTGAACGCCTTTGACCAAGTGAAGACTATCCTACATGGTGCGATTTGGACCTATCAGAGAAGGTAGAACATGAACCATTTGCTGAACTAAGGAAGTGGAAACATCTTTGATGATAATGATGCTGAGTTGGATGATCCATAGTTGGAAACGAACTGTTTCATAGAGGTTGTTTGAGAACGAATGCATATATGTTTGCATTGGACATTCTATAGCTAGTGTTGAAGAGTCGGAGCAGATGAGATAGAGAAGACATAGAGAGCTAACAGAGAGAAGGCCGAGTGGCTAGCTGAAAGGTCGAGGCCATGAGGCCAAAGCAGAAGAAGAGAGAGGTAGGGTTATGCTGCTAGAATCTCTTCTGATCATGAATGCCATGGTTGATCTCTCTGGATCAGTTTGCTACCAGTTGTATCCAAAATGAACAAGATGTAAACTCTGAAAGGCTAAGAGCCTGAAACTGTATTGTAACTTTATGTTGCTAAATAATTCAATGGCTCAAACTTTGGAGAGTGGGGTTTTTCACCCAAAAGGGTTTTCCCAAAATAAAATCTTTGTGTCATGTTTTTTGTAGTATATTTCATCTGTGTTGTTGCTTGTTGTTGAATTTACTTGTCTTTTTCTTAGAAAGATCAATGTGGGAAATGAACTATGTATGTTTCCACTTTAGGACATAGTTTTACATGTCGTTGAGGCAATCTAATTGGAATTTAAGTTACCAAAGGAACTACTGTTCTTAGAGGTTACTCTGAGATGACCTACTTTTCCCTTACAATATTCAGCTAAGTATCTTGTAGCAGATTCTTGAAATCCCCCTATTGAGCATTTTCTTTCTACCAATGTAAACCATCTTACAAAGAAGACCATAATGAGAAATAATATCCTCTCTAATTCATGTTTGAAGGTGATAAATTTCCTATGATAACTAGTAAGTAGCTAGTTTGGATCATGTATTCGTAAAGCATTCATCTGAAAGGAAGCTAGGTACACGAAAAAGCTTCCAAAACTAATCTATTAGAGGAGAGATTGTGCAAATTTTACAGTTACAAACCCTTAAACAATTACAATAAAGAAGATGCACATTACATTTATAGATAAAACATCAAAAGTGATACCATACAAACACATAACACCAAATATACGTGGGGAAAACACTTTCAAAAAAATCCCACTCCAAAAGCCTAAACAATGTATTATCTGTAAACAACAATTACAATACACTTGTAGTGAAATCTTCTACATGAATTTATCTATGTTACAATTCTGGAGTGAATCCAACAACATAACAGTACCTCATCACAACTTCATAATACTCCAAAATACGCAAGTGCTCAATATATAAGAGCTTACAATGCATAAAATAAACATTTCTAAAACAACTTCCAAAGGTTGAAGATGTAACATGGAAAGCACCAAAAATACAACAGACACACAACAGTAAGTTTCTAAATTGTCACCACATGCTAATCTACAAAATCTACACTTTCCCAAATAACTGCTCTTCGAAAACTCACATTCCATGTAAAGTCAAGATTGAAATAGAAAAACATTTTATGTGTAGCTCCACCTATAAAAATCAACTTTCCAACTTGACTCCTCATCTAAATAGAAGCTGCAAGTTGTAACTCACAAAGACAAAGTGAGAAAATCAATAATATTTAATATTTAGAAAAATCCAATCTATGGAAAAATCAAAAGTTGAGACACCTCCTTTTTTCTAACATTCTCCCACTTGCCAAACACCTTTGAAGAGCCAATGAAAGTAACAAGATTTAACTACTAGAGGTTGTGAGGCCAATAGACTCTGAACACCATCTAAACTTCTCTATGCTCATTGGATTTTTCAATTCATCTACAACATTCGTTAGGCTGTCAACCTTCTCCAACTTCACCTTTCCATCATCCACCATATCATGAACAAAATGAAATTGAATATAATTTTTTTTTGTTCTGGCATGGAAAGTAGGATTCTTTTCCAAACAAATGGCTCTCTGACTATCACAACATATAGTTATCTTCCCTACATCAAAACCAATATCAAAACATAAATTCTTAAGCCAAATGGCTTCCTTGAAAGCATGAGTAGCTTCCATGTACTCTACTTCTATAGTGGATAAAGCGACTACAACTTGTTGCTTACTCATCCAATTGATAGCACCACCATAAATCATGAACACATAGCCACTGTTGATCTTCTACTATCAATATCACCTATCCAATCTGAATCCACATATGCATGAATACTCACTAAGTTCCAAGGTATAGTAGGATAACCATGAAAATATAAGGAATACTCAGAAGTACCCCACAAATATCTGAACACTCTCTTCACAACATCCCAATGTACCCATCTAGGATTAGCCATAAAATTACTTAGGACTCCCCACTGCTTGGCCAATGTTTGGCCTTGTACAAACCATAGCATACATAAGATTTTTTCCACAAAAGGGAAGACGACTGAGAGGGGGGGCGAATCAATTGTCACAAAAATTATACTTATTAAAATTATTCTCAAATCTAATGAATAAACATGAAAGAATCCACCATCACCACATCAAAAACACACATAACACCAAGATTTTTTTACGTGGAAACCCTATTAGGGGAAAAACCACAATGGAGGTTAGTCCACAAGATTATACCCTATTAAAAGTACAAAAGAATTATATAAATGGTGAATGGGCATTCATTCAAGCACACTACCTAGAGCTCAATTCTCAAATAAAAAAATATTATTTCCTAAAGGAAGACACATTATCTTACAAAAACATTTGGATTACATCTGGAATATTTTGAACTGAGAAAATAGCATCTGCTAATGCCTTATTATAGTTTCGGTTAAGAACATAAAAATCTGCTCACTCTTCTTCACACTTTACTTCTAAATTTGAAATATTTGAACATTATTCACACATAGCACTCACACACTTCACACACCACTACCTAAAAATGGTATAACCAATCAATCATATATATCCACAACCAAGGATAACATCAACTACATGTTGGCCCAACAAAATATAAAATGTGTACAAATTGTCAGCCCAAATCAATAAAAAATTTATCAATGTGAACCAAAAAATGTTAGCCACAACATAGTAACAACCCAAAACAACATCCCCAAACATGAAACATCTTAAAAAATTATGCCTTGAAGATCCACAACATGCTACAATCACCCTGTCAGCCATGAACATGAAAAACATGAACTCACAAAAGAAAATCACCAATCATGAGCACAACGATCAATGCAGACATACAACACAAATAGAGCACAATCTAGAAGCATCCACAAGCATCATGAATCACCACAGAAGCATCCACAACAACTCAAGTTACTATAATCACATCATTTTCTTTTAGGAACACCAACTAAAGCAACAAAACAATTGTTAGAACACAAATACTTATAACTCAATCAAATCTTCATACAAACCTTTGAAACTTCATGTGGATAAACTAGATATACTCGACAAAAATCCCTTTAATCCACAACCTCTTATCATCAATATATTGGGATATCCATCAGTATGGTGGCTATATTGAACTTCATTGCATCATCGACAACTTGTAACTTATTTTATTACAATTTTCTCAATGTCCTCGACATATACAACCTTAAAGACATTAATTCCAATAGTGTTGACATCAATCTCAACCACATATCAACAATATCCAAAAATCTCCTCATTTGGAATTGATGGCAACACATGATGTGAAAAAAACCATCAATGCAACTTTCTCTTAGCATTTTCCCCCCCTTAGATTTTGACTCTTTTCTCAACTCTTTCATAATTTTTCACATGACTCTTCTCCCCCTTTGAAATCAATGAAAAAGATACACATTATCTTTTTCCACACAAGCTATGAACCACATATCTGAAAATCTAACTACTCCCCCTAAGTAGTAGCCACCACAACATCAATCTAGATCACAAGATATGACTATGAAATGCACAAAATGATGTAAGTCAATGCACCTTAGTTTTGATTAGGAGGGGTAGTCACCCCTAGCTTCCTGCTGAGATAATCAAAATTATCCTTAGGCAAGGGTTTGGTAAATATATCTGCAATTTGTTCCTTAGTGGGTACATACTCCAATTTGACTTCCTTTTCACTCACCTTCTCTCTCAAAAAGTGAAACTTGATAGATATATGCTTGGTTTTTTAATGCAGTGCCATATTCTTAGAAATGTTAATTGCACTTGAATTATCACAAAATATAGCAATAGGTTCATCATACACAAATATGATATCTTTCAACATCTGCTTCATCCACAATAATTGAGTACAATTGTTAGCAGCATCAATGTATTATGCCTCTGCAGTAGATAAAGAAATGGCATTTTGCTTCTTACTTAACCATAAAATCAGCTTCTTTCCCCAAAAAAATGCACCACCACTAGTACTCTTTTAGTCATCCACATCTCCTACCCAATCAGCATTAGTAAAATCACTCAAAGTAAGATCATCTTCTTTAGGATACTATAGGCCAAAATCAACTGTCCCCTTCACGTATTTGAAAATCCTCTTCACAACTGTCACATGAGATTCCTTAGGATCAGCTTGAAATCTTGCAACAATGCATACAACATTCATGATATCTATTTTAGTTTGATTCAAATAAAGCAATCCACCAATAATGGATATGTATCTAGTCCAATTTGTTTTAGGAGAATCATCATCTTGTGTTAAATTACATCTAGTCACCATAGGTGTACCAACTAGCTTTGAATCTTCCATACCAAACTTCTTTAGCAATTCTTTCACATACTTGGACTGATATATAAAGATCCTTCTATCTAGCTGAGTAATTTTTAGTCCCAAAAATAATTTCATTTCTCCAATCATAGACATCTCAAACTCACTCTTCATCTCATCAACATTCATACACAAACTATCATCTCCTCTAAAAATGATATCATAAACAAAGACTTCAACAATCAAATCTTTATCATGATCAATCTTGAAATACAAATTACTATCAACAGTACCTTTATTAAATCCAAGCTTCAACAAATACTTATCCAATCTAGCATGCCATGCTCTTGGGGCTTGCTTAAGTCCATACAATTCTTTCTTCAATCGGAAAACCATATCTCCCTAATCATTCAATTGAAATCCATCAATTGCTCAACATACACTTCTTCCAGTTCACCATTTAGAAATGTTGACTTGACATCCATCTAATAAACCTTGAAATTTTGGTAAGCAACATAAGCAAGAAATAGTCTCATAGCTTCAATCCTAGCAATAGGAGAATTTTTTTTTTCAAAGTCAATTCCTTCCATCTGAGAATATCCTTTACACACAAGTCTTGCTTTGTTTCTAACAACTTCACCTTGCTCATTCATTTGTTCTGAAAGACCCATTTAGCTCCAATTACATTTTTTTCCTTAAGTCTAGGAACAAGAATCCATGTATCATTCTTCTCAATTTGTAGTAATTCTTCTTTCATTGCTTCCACCTAATGTTCATCATTGCATGCTTCATTAATATTATTATGCTTAGTCTTTGGGATCAAACAATATTCTTCTATAATTCTTCTCCTAGTTTGAACACCTTTTTTCTTATCACTTATAATCTAATCTTCTAAATGATTTAATTATACATACCTTGGAGTCTTAGGATGTTCTTGAACTTCAGGCTCTTGTGATCTCACTTCTGCACTTTCACTAGTCCCTTTCTCTTGATTTTCTTAATTCACTGAAATGATCTAAACTTGATTTTGAGTTTTAACTTTCTTTCCTTTATTTGAACTGTCATTCTAACCATTTGAATCATATCCACAGGTTCTGGATGGTATAACTATGTCTTCATCAACCTTGACATTATAAATTTCAACTAATTTCCTAAATCTCTTATTGTAGCACCAGTAGGATTTACTTTTAGTGGAATAACCAAGAAATATTCCTTCATCACTTATAGCATCAAACTTTCCTATATCTTCATCTCTTTTGATAAAGTATTTAATCCCAAATATTTTGAAGTATCTAATAGTACGCTTATGACCAAAAAATAGCTCATAAGGGTTCTTACCAGTATCACCTTTGACATGTACCTGGTTGAGAGTGTAAACAACAGTACTCACAACTTCTCTTTAGTAGATATGAGGAACATTTCCTTCCAGCATCATTGTCCTAGCAGCTTCTTGAATTATCATTCTCTTCCTTTCCACAACTCCATTTTGTTTAGGGGTCCGCAAGGCAGATAATTGTCTCTTAATCCCATGCTCTTCACAAAAAGAATTAAACTCACCGGAAATGAATTCACTACCTCTATTTGATCTCAAATATTTAATCTTCAAACTTGTCTATGTCTTAGCCCTAGCCTTAAAAATCTTGAATTTCTCTAAAGCTTCAAATTTTTCCCTCAAGAAAGTAACCCACATCTTTCTAGAATAATCATCAATAAGTAACATGAAATATATATCTCCTTGTAAACTTCTAACTCTAGAAGGACCACACAATTCAATATGTACAATCTCCAACACTTCATTTGAACAATGTTGTTTGCTCCAGAATGAAACTCTAGTTTTCTTACCTAACTGACATTCCTTCCATATAGTATTAGTAGGTTTTATCAACTTAGGAAGATCTCTCACTACCTGAGTAAAACTTATCTTGATAATATTGTCAAATTTTACATGACACAATCTCCTATGCCACAACTAACTTTCATCAACTTGAGCAATCAGACAATTTTTACTAGCAACACTTAGGTGAAAGATATTACCTTTTTTTGTTCCAAATGGAATCACATTTTTGGAACTCCCCAATATTCTACACTTTCCATCCTTGAATTTAAGATTGTATCCCTTGTCAACCATCTATCCAACACTTAATAGATTATGCTTCAATCCTTCCACATATAGAACATCATTAGTATTATGCTTACCATCAAGAGAAATGGATCCTCTGCCATAGATTACACCAGCTTTGTCATCCCCAAATCTTACAACACCACCATCATACTTTTCCAAGCTCACAAATTTACTTTTATCACCTTTCATGTGATGAGAGAATCCACTATCAATCACCCATTCATCTTTTTCTTCAACTCTGGTAGCTAGATCTTTCTCCACATTCATGCAACTACCAAATTCAGTAGGTACTAGATCATTTTCCTTGATAGCAATAAATACCCATTCATCTTCACTTACATTCCCTTTATTAGATTCATCATCTGTCACACCTTCATCAACAACATAATAACACTTTCTTTAGAATCTAGGCTTGTTAGGTCTTGGCTTAGGAACTCTTTCTAGACACCCTGAGGAAAAATGACCTATCTTATTGAATGAAAAAAATTTAAGAGGAAATTTCCCTTTATACTTACCTTCTCCTCTAGGCACCCTCTTGATAATAAGTGCTTCAAGCTCATCTATTTTTCTCTCTTCTTCAATCTCTCTCCTTTCCTACTCATATTTGGACAAGTTTCTAGAAGAAATTTCTCCCGGATCATATCTTTGCTTATCTTTTCTATTGGTAGTAGCTTTGAATGTAAATTTTGTCTTAGGAAGAGAATCACTAAACTCACTTAACTCAAAAGCAACAAGTTTACCAATCAACATGTCTCTAGTTACATTTGTCACAGTTTGGATCTCCTTAATAGTAGAAACTTGGTGTTTGTATGTAGTAGAAAGGGATTTGAGAACTTTAGCAACAATCTCTAATTCTTCCAATGTTCCACTAGCACATCTGATATTACACACAAGTTCATTCACTCTCTGCATAAAATAAGTGATGTTCTCATCTTCACCCATTTTCAACATTTCATATTTCCCTTTCAAACATTGCAGCTTAGCAATTTTCACATGGGTATCACCTTCATACAAAATTTCCAAATTTTTCCAGATCTCATAAGCAGTCTTCATATCCATTACATTTGTCATCTCATAATCAGTCAAAGCACACAACAATGCTTCCTTAGCCTTGATATTGTACTCATCTTCATTAATATCACCTGTAGTAGAAGGACGATTATGTGGGATGGTATACCTATTCTTTGTAATGTTCCAGTAAGGTTCACCAATGTATCTCATATGGCACTCTATTCAAGTCTTCTACAGAGAATAATTTGTTCCATCCAATCTTAGACTATCCTTCTTATATGTTGCCATACTAGATCACCTCAAGCTATTAAAATTCTTCCAAGGAACATGCTTTGATACCAATTGTTGGAAACACAAGGGTAGACAACTGAGAGGGGGGGTGAATTAGTTGTCACGAAAATTATACTTATTAAACTTATTCTCATATATGATAAATAACATGAAAGCATAAACCATCACCACATCAAAAACACGCATAACACCAATATTTTTTACGTGGAAACCCTGTTAGGGGAAAAACCATGATGGAGGTTAGTCCACAAGATTATACCCTGTTAAAAGTATAAAAGAATTATAAATGGGGAATACACATGCATTTAGGCACACTGCCTAGAGCTCACTACTCAAATACAGAAAGGTGTATTTCCCAAAGGAAGACACATTATCTTATAGAAACATTTGGATCTTACATCCAGAAGATTTTGAACTAAGAAAATAGCATCTGCTAATGCCTGATTGCAGTTCCAGTTAAGCACATAAACATTTTCTCGCTCTTCTTCACACTTTACTTCTACCTTCAAAATATTAGAACATTATTCACACGTAGCACTCATACACTTCACACACCACTGCCTACAAATGGTATAACCAATTGATCATATATATCTACAACCAAGGATAACATCAACTACATTTCCACCCAATGAAATATAAAATGTGCACACAAAATGTCAACCCAAATCAATAAACAATTTATCAATGTGAACCAAACAATGTCATCCACAACATAGTAAAGACCCAAAACAACATCCTTGAACATGAAACATCTTCAAAAATTATGCCTCAAAGATCCACAACATGCTACAAACACCTTATCGTCCATGAACATGAAAAACATGAACTCACAAAAGAAAATCACCAATAGCAAGCACAATGATCAATGCAAGCATATGAAACAGATATGGCATGATCTAGAAACATCCACAAGCATCATGAATCACCACAGAATCATCTACAAAAATACAAGTTACCAAAATCACATAATCTTCTTTCAAGAACACCAACAAAAGCAAGAAAATAACTGTTAGAACACAAATACTTATAACTCAATCAAATCTTCATGCTAACCTCTGAAACTTCATGTGGATAAACTACATATACTCAACAAGAAACCCTTTAATTCACAACCTCTTATCATCCATATACTAGGCTAGCCATCAGTATGGTGGCTATATGGAACTTCAATGCATCACCGACAACCTACAACTTATTTTATTACAATTTTCTCAATATCCTTGACATATACAACCTTAAAGACATTAATGCCAATAGTGTTGAAATCAATGACAACCACATATCAGCAATATCCAACATAATATTGCCAACAATACTTGCGTATGGTACTCTAGTCATGTCCTCCATCTCAATAGGATATTTTGGACAATCCTCCAAAAAAGATTCGTCCCCTACATTATCGGAACAACTAACTATTTGCAAGTTGTCATGTTGATCCTCTCCAACACTTTATTCACATACTTGCTCTGGATTAACCAAATCTTTCTATTAGCTATGTCTCTTTTGATCTCCATCCATAGAATATACCTCACCACACCTAGATCCTTCATCTCAAATTGTGATGACAACTAAGACTTCAATTATAAATCAAACTTTTACCATTCCCAAAAAACAACATATCATCTATGTATAATGCAATTATGAGAATATGCCCATTTTTAGATTTATAATACACATAATGGTCAGATTTAGATCTCAGAAATCCCAATGACAACACATAAGTACCAAACTTATAGTACCACATTCTAGAAGATTGCTTAAGACCATACAAAGACTTTTTCAACTTGTAAACCATATTTTCTTTACTTATAACCATGAAATTCTCTGGTTGTGACATATAAATCTCTTCGTCCAAGTCACCATGAAGGAACACTATCTTCACATCCATTTGTTATACGTCTAGATCATACGATGTTGCAAGTGATAACAAGAACCAAATAGATGTCAACTTCGTGAAAAGAAATAAAATCTCACCATATTCAATTCCTTCCACTTCATAATATCCCTTAGTGACCAACCATGATTTATACTTCTCAACACTGCCATCTAGATCAGATTTTCTCTTGAACACCAATTTGCATCCAATAGGTTTCTTTCCTTCACAAAAAGTTACCAGATCCCATGTATCATTTTTTCTCAATGTAGCTATTTCTTCATCCATGGATTTCATCCATGAATTTTCATCACTCATACCCATAGACCCTCTAATAGTCCTAGGCTCATTAGTGTTAGCAATCAAAACAAAAGTAAAACTGGAATCCAACAATGAATAACTAAACCTTTTGAGTGAATATCCAGACCTATCATGTTGTTGCCTATCTCTCATAGACCTCCTTACTTGTTTTGGTTGAGGTTCTTCTTTTGAAATTTTAGAGCTTCTCAAGCTCTCCTCATCATTAGGTCCACTTTGGGCTTCAAGTTGAACTTTTTTAGAGTCAAGAGGAAGCTGAACCACATTTTCTTTCTTTTTTTCTTCTATAGGCTGCAAAATGGTGGAAGAAGTTTTCATCTCTCTGAAGATAACTCTTCAAATGTAGAGAACCTTTTTGGCCACTGTATCCCAAAACTTGTACCATTTCACACCAATACCATATCTGATGAAGATACACTTGACAACCTTGTTTTCCAACTTTGACATTTTCTCCCTTGGCACATGAGCATATGCCTCGCAACCAAACACATAAAGATGTCTCAATGACAACTTCATGCATGACCATACCTCCATAGGCATCTTATCAACAAGAGTTGATGTAGGAGATCCATTTACCAGATAACATGTAGTGGCAACAACTTCAACCTAGAACTTTTGTTCAAGGCCAATTGCACTTAGCATACTCCTAGCCCTCTCCATCTACGTCATGTTTATCCTCTTTGCAAATTGATTCTAATGAGGGGTATATGGATTTTTCTTATACTTTTCAATCTCATCTTCTTTACAAAAGTTATCAAATTTTGTGGAACAAAACTCACCACCATTTTCATTCCTCAAACACTTTATCTTTCTACCAGTTTGATTTTCTACCAAGGCCTTCAATTCTTTAAACTAATTGAAGACTTCAGATTTATGTATGAGAAAATAAATAAATTTCCTACCATAATCATCTATGAAAGAAACAAAATATATATATTAATAATGAAGAAAAATTTACAAGACCAAAAACATCAGAATGCACATAGTCCAAACCCCAAAAGATTTGTGAGAACTCTGATAAAATTGAACATGGTTTCGCTTTCCATAAATACAATGTTCACAAAAATTAAACTCAAGATTATAATCATCAAGCCCCACAACAAGGCATTTATTTTTCAAGGTTCTTAAACCCTTTTCACCAATGTGACCAAGTCTTTGGTTCCAAAGCATTGTCTTCTCAGCAACTAACTTTATCTCCAAAGAATGAGCATCCTTGGGTACCTAGAAAGCATGGCCATATGAAGTAGATGCAACTTTCTTCTTTTTTGTCAGTTCCAATGATGAGGATAGTGACTCAGAAGTTCTTTTCTTCATTTCTACAGAAGAACTATTGCATTGAACTATGCATGAATCCAACTAAAATAGAGTTCCTATCTTAATACCCTTAGCAAGAAACATAGATCCTCTTGTCATCTTACATCCTCCATTCAAGAAAACAACTTACACACCCACATCATTCAATTTACTTAGAGAAAGAGGTTTTGTGTCAAACTAGGTATATGCATGACACCATCAATCCCCTTCACTCTACCATCTGGGAATCTTATCTTGTCTCTTCCATGGCCAACAATATTCAAGTGAGATTCATCACTCAAGTACACCTTCCCACCATCATAACTTTCATACTTAAAAAACCAATCTCGATGTGAAGTCATGTGGAAAGAAGCACCAAAGTCTATTAGCCACACATCTTGTAATGCATGTGTTTCCAAGGAAATGAAAAAATTATATGCATCATACTGAGAGGATTCATCATATTCAGAATCATAGAATGACTTCTTTTTCTCCTCCTTATAATATTTCTGAAAATGACCAGGTTTTCCACAATTCCAACATTTCACCTTGGTCTTACTAGGAGACTTAGATCTCCCACGAGATTTGGATTCTGAAGTTTCTTGCTTCATGTTCTTCTTTTTTCCTTTTCTTTCATTCTTCCTCAAATTTCCAAAGCCTCCTTAGTTGTTTCAAAATATTTTTTTCACATCTCTTTAGATAGTAATGATGTAACCACTTCATCCATCTTAAAGGTGGTCCCATGAATCTGGAACATAACACAACAATGTCGTGCAATGATCCTCCATTTTAACAACAATAGAGTTCAAGTGGGCAACAAGCATGTTTAATTCATTCAGGTAATCTAGGAGGAATGCTCCTTCCTCCTTAGAGAATACATTTTCTTTTGTAGGAACAACTTATTTACCAAGGATTTAGCCTGATAAATCTAAAGAAGTTTCTTCCAAATAAGTGTAGCAGTATTCTCTTCATGAACATTTAGGAGTATTGAATCAGCTAAACAGAGTCTTATCAGACCCTTAGCCTTCTGATCGATCAAATTTGAATCTTCTTGTTTCATGCCAGTTGGCATAGTTCCAGAAATAGTTGTCCACAAGTCATGGTCTACAACCATGTATTCCATCTTGAGCTTCCACAGGTCAAATTTTCCTTCATTAAAATTCTCTATCTCAATTCTACTAGATGTGCTTTCCATCTCCTTCCTGCAATAGGGTCAACACAAAATTTCTGCAGAGGAAGATAGGTATGCAAAAAACCTTCCAACACTAATCTATTAGAGGAGAGAATGTGCAAATTTTACAGTTTCAAACCCTTAAATAATTACAATAAAGAAGATGCACATTATAGTTAAAGATAAAACAACAATAGAGATACAATAAAAACACATAACACCAAATATACATAGGGAAAACCCTTTCGAAAAAAAAACCCCACACTCCAAAAGCTTGAACAATGTATTATCTATAAAAAATGGTTACAATACACTTGCAATGCAAGATTTTATAGGATTTTATTTGTGTTACAATTATGGAGTAAATCCGGATACATAACAATATCTTAACACAACTTCATGCTACTCCAAAATACACAAGTTCTCAATATCTAAGAGCTTACAATGCATAAAATAAAAATTTCTAAAACAACTGCCAAAGGCTGAAGATGCAACATGGAAAGCACCAAAAAAATTATAGATGCACAATAGTAAGTTTCCAAATTGTCACCACATGCTAATCTACAAAATATGCACTTGCAAAAATAACTACTCTAAGTTGAAAACTCACATTCCATGTAAACTCAACATGGAAATAGAAAAATATTTTATGCACAAATTCACCTATAAAAACAACTTTCCAACTTGACTCCTCATCCGAATAGAAACTACAAGTTGTAACTCACAAAGACAAAGTGAGAAAATTAGAAATATTTAATATTTAGAAAAAATCAATCTACAGAAAAATCAAAGGTTGAGACACCTTATTTTTCCTAACATCATCAATATATGAACTTAATTTTGATTAATTGGATCTATAATACCATATTCAAAATAGGTTGAGTTTAAATGTGGGTTAAATAATTTTATTAGAAAAACATACAGAGGCATGTCTATCAAATTAAAGTCCATGCATTGTTGATGCATGGCTCTATACACGCACACACAATTCTACATGAATTTTGATATAATGGGGGGACAAGGGACAACAGGTTCATGTGTGTGCATGTATCTTACACCTTTCACACATTAATGCACGCATATACAAATGCACAACTAATTAGCAGGTGAGATACCAAATACTATGAAGTACTTGCTTCTATATTTTTATAATTGATAATGTACAGGTCTATTCATATAAAAGTTAGTAATATTGAATGTAAGAATTAGGATACCAAGGAAATTTATAATTATTTATTTAAGAGGAATGTTAATTAAAAGTAAAACTATTGTAGTGGATATCATCCATTTTTTTTTAATATATATATATATATCATCTTACATCCTTATAGACTTGTTTACACATTTATCATATATTACATTAATATTTAACTGTTGTCTTGGATTCCTTATGCATGTATATAGTTATCTAGGTCTATTTATAGCCTACAAAAGTCCTCTATAAGATCATACATTATTTAGGATTAGATATTCAAATATTTATGACTATATATAGTTATCTAGGATGCTATGATGCCTTTATAAGTGTTTTAAAAAATCATTTCTTGAGATGTAACTTGTCAATTTTGTGGCCTTTATATTCAATACAAATTTAACCACCATTTTAGTGCGAGGTCAATAATAGGAAGAAGTCAAAATTTATTCCACAAAGATAGAAGTCTTTTAATAGAATGAGTCATACACACCATTATTATTTGTGTAATTATTCTTTTTGATTATTTTCTTTCAAGTATGTGTTTGTGTTGATTGAAACTTGATCCTAGTGGTTATACCCTTTTGTTCACCAACCAAGCTTGTGTTGGTTAAAGTTCAAGTTTTTGAACTATGAAGCCTCTACACGTTACGTAGGAAAGGCCATCAGAGATGAGCCCTTGAGGCATAGGTTTAGCCCTTAGGTCCTATCTATCTGCAACTATTTTATTATTATTCTCAATATGTATACATTGGAAACAAACTTTTGTGAGTTATTCATGTGTTTGTAGTCAAATTTTTAAATTTGTGTTGTGCCCTTTGTTGTGTGTTTCCTTGACAGTTTTTGGAATTACAGAATTATTTTAGTTTTCAATGGTTATCAAAGCTTTGGAAGGATTAACATATTGGATTTCTTATGGTTGCAATTATAATGAAGGTTTTGATTGAATAATGTGAATGAATACTTATCTCTTATACATGAAGATAAATTTCCATACTCAAGTACTATTATTAATTTGTTTGAATGACACTATAATATGCTTAGATAGTCATAAAATTCTTGTTTAAGTTTGCTCAAAACTTCATTTTGAAATCATTTAGAACAAATTAAAGAGGAAACCATCCCATGATTCAAAATGTCAACATTGTTTTAGTAGACTAGAGGATTGATCTTATTGGATATTGTATTTTCATGTATCATGCTAAGATCTCTCTAAGGCTAATACCTCCTATAACTTATTGGATCACAAAAATGTTACATAGTGGGAGTAAGTACCTGCAACATTAAAAAATCATGCACATTGTCAAATTGTCATTCCTATACTATCATAGGATAGTCATTTTGCCAAGTTTACATGGGTGTAATCACTAGTGCATGATAACCTATTATATGGAATTCACTGGGATTGCAAAAATTTTGAAGAATTTTATAATGCAAAGGGGATTATTGTCTATTGAAATATCCTTTTGACAATCATAATAATCCTAAACATGTATTTTAGTTGTCATAAATCACCTAAATCAACCACAAACATGTTGGTTTCGTAATTATCCTTGGTGGCTCAACTCATATTTAAGGTGATGGTGATATAAGATATACTTGATGGAGATATAGTACATGAAGATCCAAGAAGGTGAAAGCTAATTGGATAGAAAATTTGTGAAATTTTCTATTGAAACAAATTTGGCTAAAGTGCAAAATTGATAGAATTAGTGATTGGCATGATGAAGAAATTGACCATATACAACTCTATAATTTTTATTGAACTTGATAAATGAGGAGCTATAGCTACCTAAGAATGTTCAAAAGAAAAATAATTCTTGAGATAGGTTTGGATTTTATTCATAAGAAGGTCAAATAGAACCTATATTTCCATCTTGTGGGTAATATTTGAGAAAATTTATGACACAAGAAGGTCCTCCCCTCTGCCAATAAAATTCAATCATAAACTAATTCATAGGAAAACCTCTGTCTAAATCCAACAATAAAGTAAAGATTGCAACAAATAACACAATTCTTCTTTTATTTAAGTCAACCATAAAACTGCATCAAGCTATAAATTTATTAATTACAATTGGCTTTCTATGACTTCTTCCTCTTGACTCTGCTCACACACAACCTCCATTCTTTCCTCTATCAAATGACGCTTGCATCCAAATTAAAGACATTAATCTCATCACACCTTCTTCCTTACAATGTCATGTACTACCTCTCCTTGTAATGGCGAGACTCCATATCCTCATTTGCATTATCTCAAACTATTATTTATAGTCTTCAATATTTATGTGCTCTCATAGATGGTTCTTCTTCTATTTTATTTTCTTCCAATGCACTTACTCCTCTTGTCACCTCCATCCACTCCACAATCTCTCACTATTCTATGCTATGGCCTCTATATCTTTTTAATTTTCTTTTATTTTGTAAGGCCCCTTCCTTCATAGCATAGTTACAAACCCTATAAGTGCAACAATTCTTTTAGTCATTTAACTCTAAGAGTAGATTATTTAAATTCTTATGTGAAATCTTTAATGATTACATGACAAAATCGTAATATTATTATATGATTAGATTATACTTAATTAACATGCAGTATTTTTTCTCCCTTCTAACTATTAGTTGAATTTGTGATTATATGCCTACATGTTTTGATTTGCAATAATATTATTGTGTTTTAAATTTATATTGAAGACCAAAGTAATAGTAACAATAATATTAGTAATGATGTTGAAGTTTCAAAATTTATGTTCATCAGAATGATGCACAAATAAGGGGGGAAGAATGTAAGGCCACTTAGATTATGGTCAAAATTAAATGTGAAACTGGGTCAAATAGATAGTATCCTTTCCAATAAATAGGAATGTTTATCTTCAACCAGTAATGTCAATGGAAGAGCTTGTCCTTAAAAGTAGAGTATGCATGTGGATTACCTTGATATCCCTTTTTAAGTGACATATATTTATGAAAACTGTAGTATGTTATTAGAATTTAGGCTTTTAATGTGATAGGAAATCAAGGGTGATAATGCTAAGGCAATGAAACTGAAAGTTTAAAACTATAATCTATTGTGTTGGAGTTATCATCGCTAGGAAGTTCTTCATTGAAATTTTGTTTTTATGTTGTTATATCTAATCATTATTTACACTCTAATTATATGATCATTTACGTTAAACATTATCATTTTAGATTATATCAAGTTTCATTTATGTTAAAATATGATTATTTTACTTAGATTTTTATATCATAGCATTAATCATTAATGACATTATAATTATAATATTTATTTATATTATCTTGTATTGAAAACATTATATGTATAAATATATCTTTATCTATTTTAGAAACTTCGAATATATATATATATATATATATATATATATATATATATATATATATATATATATATATATATATATATATATATATATATATATTCTAGTCAGCTTCCTTCTATTGATCCATTTTGTTTAATTATATGTTCATGTTTAGTATTGTCACATCTTATAAACCTCCCTTGTAGCCGATTTTCTGTCTGCTATGTAAATGTGCACTAAAAAGTATGTGATAACTCTTCTAGCATTTTAAGATAAGCATGCTAGTGATAGTGATGTGCATGGAACGGAAAGAGAGGGGCGGCGGGCGGGAGTAATAGTGTTAAGAGGGCGTAAATTATCCATGCAAGTTTCTCCATAATTCGGAGATTTTCCTTAAACAAAGAAGAGTCATGTTCCCTTTTATTTTCCTCTGGACTTCATGCTAATTTATCCTAACATGATTGTCCTTTATTATCGTGCGTAGATTTTATCTTTAGAGAATAACGCAGGAGGGAAGCTGTAAAACTGAAACTAAAGAAACCTCTGCCGCGTCTCATAGTTAGGATGGTGTTTGAGCTTGCATGTGGGTGTGAAGAAAGGGGAATTTGAGGTTTTGCATGTGGGCGTGAAGAAAGGGGAATTTGAGGTTTTGCATGCAGGAGTGAAGAAAGGGGAATTGGATTCCAATCAGGGGTTATATCAACGGCGATCTGGAATGGACGGTCAATTCTAAGTAGGTTACAATTAGCTAGGGCACTTTTGGACATCAGAGGATTGTGCAGGGTGAGATTATTGAAAGGTGGGCGTAGAAACCAAGGGACGTTTTGATCATCCATCTCTGTTTTGGATATTGCAGATATCAAAGAGAGCGTTTCCAGAGTTTAGGTTTCGACTTGCATTTCCTTCTTCCTGCTAATCGTTGATTCCAGGTACGTATAGCAATACCTAGCAAGTAATAAATTTAATTTAATGATGCCTATTATTACTTGTTCTTGCTTGCTTATGCTTGCAGATCTAGAATGCACAATTTTATTAGGTTGTATGTTGTTAAGCTGTCCAAACTTAGAATAGTTCCTTTAAGATTTAAGCTTAGTAGAAATGATGTTGATTTCAACTTATATGGGTATCTGATTAATTTCTACAGTACACACCAATTCTGTCAAACATGTTCATGCATTTTGTCTATGATTCCTCTTTTTACATGCATGCCTACTAGTGATTAGTGAAATGATGTTGATTTCAAACATGTGATTCCTTTCGAGGCATTCTGTCAAACATGTGATTCCTCTTTTTACATGCATGCCTAGCAGAGCAGTAGCAATTACAACATCTATTGAAATTCATATATCCTTTCTGCTTAGGTAGATTTCCAAACCCTGTTCCAGAACTCCCAAGGGCGCAAGCTATCTGGTAAAGGCTGTAGAGTCTAGTTGCATTTTCTTGAAAGATTCTAAAATCGTTTCAACAAATACATTTTATGCATATCATAGCAACCGTATGTTGAAATGATACTGTTGCTGGCAATATAATATGCAGCAAATGATCACGTGACATACTTTTGAAATCCATTGATTTATAGACCAAACCTATAATTTAAACATAATTATCTAGATATAGATGATTACAATGGTATGAATAGCGTCACAGTGATATTGATCTAAAATATTGTAATCCAAGCTCGATATTCTAAATAAATTTCAGCGCTGAAGATGTCCAGTATGAATCTTTAAGTGCACTTTGTTTAATAAATATACTCTGGCTACTTCTTGAGAGTTATGAGCACTATTTCCAAATCACATCACATCAATATAGCAATTACATGTTAAAATGATAACGTGACTAGGACTGCAGATGCGTTTTCTTTCTATAAAAGTACACCATCTAACAATCAATACTACCATAATGAGAAAGGATATACTCTCTAATTCATATTATGAGGTGAGAAATTTCCTGTAAGGGATAGTAAGTAGCTAGTTTGGCTCATAGTATTTGTAAAGCAGCCATCAATAGAGGAATTTAATTTTGATTAATTGGGTCTATAAAACCAGTTTAACCTACAAATTGATGTTATTAACAAAACAAACAGACATGTCTATCAAATTAAATTTCATGCATAACTGATGCATGGTGGTGTACATGCTCACAAGAGTCTACATGAATTTTGAAACTTCAAGCTAAAACGCCTTCTGATTTTTTATTTTTTTTTAATTTATTGAAGGGGTAAACGCTTTTGAACCGGAACTATGAACTGGAATACAACTTTTCAACAATACCACCCCAATGGGGTTTGAGTCTTGGTGGCAAGAACAACAATACCAGCTTTAAACCATCACACCATGCCAATACCGGAAAAACGCCTTCCGATTTGGGAGATATTAATTTTTTTTTTTTTTTCATAGGGTAGTTTATGAAAATAATTAAATATGGAGTTTCATAATAGTTGGAGAACAATGGTTTGGCAAGGATATTTGAATCATAATTATTAAAACAATGGCAAAGTTTCATTAAAAAAGTATTGATTCAATCAAAATTTATGCTTGTTTTCTCCTTCACCACATTCATAGGCTTGACAAACAAATTTTAGAAGTTGCAGGTTTGAGAGTTGTCTCAAACATCGATGAAGGAAATATTTAACCCCACTAAATTTGATGAAAAAAAGAAGAGGTTAAAGTGGATGACATTTGCAAAAATGCAAATTGTGTAACTTTGAAAGGTTCCTAAGTTGTGAGTTGTCTTCCAAACGTAAATGGACAAATTAAAAAAGGATGACCATAAAACTCAAGTTCATATATTCAAAAGTTTAAAAAGAAAAAGAGAAGAAAGAATTGCATAGGGCTGTTTTTTATTGAATTGATTGACCATTTTGTAAGGGTTATGTATTGCATTCAAAATGTGGCAATCTTATGAAGATTAATAAGTGCATTCCAAATGTGTAATCTTATAGAAGTTAATAAGTCCACTCAAAATGCACAATCTTATGAAGTTTTATAACCTCTTCTAAAAGGCTAATAGGGAAAATAAGATTAATTATGAAGATATTATCGATAACAATTTTTAAGTTCTTAAATCCTCTTCAAACACAACAATTTTGCACAAGTTAGTAACCCCTCCCAAAATGTCAATGGAGAAATTCAAATGGGATGAATATAAAGCACAAAATTTGAAAAGTTATGAAGTACTCATCGACAGGTTTTAGTAAGTTGATTGAAATGCATACTTTTGTATAGATTACCAGCCTCTCTCCAAACATCAATGCACAAAGGTGAGTTAAGTCTTATTGCTAATTCTCTTAATATTAGCAACTATTCTCCAAATTCCAAGAAGAAAAGTTCCAGGCAGCTTCCCAAAGACCCATTATTAAAGAGGGCGAGGTAGTTATCATAACTACCCAAGAAATTGATACCAACCTATATATATGCTTTGGTACAACGTATGGCATCCAACAAATCATAGATAGGTGTGAATTGTTAAACAAAATACCTTGGAAGTTTGTAGTCTCACATGCATAGAAAATTGACTAAATTGATTGATAAAATGACTCAAGGGAATGTCTCATAGCACACTATGTTTGCATGATATGTTTAAAAATGATATTTTGAAAAGGTTTTAGGATCAAGTTCAAGCATGTGCAATTAGAAATTGTAAAGAAGAACTTCACAACCTTTTCCATATCCCCCTAGCATGCAACCTAAAGAAAATAAAAATTATAATTTGCATTCAATATTCTCTTTTAAAAATATTGTAGTAGTTGCAGGGAGACTGATAACACCATGGTCTACTATTGTCAACATGTATGCAAAATGAAAAATCATTCACAAATAACATGAGTTGTTTGGTAAGAATTCTTTCAAGAGAGATTACATGGAATACTATGATTGTAGAATATGCACAAAATGGAAGCATAGACAAAGAATGCATAATGTTTAAAGAAAACCTCAAAAAAAATTGGTATCTTGGAATGTGGTGATTATTGGTTATGTACAAAAATGGGAGCTTTGCAATAGAGTGTAGGCATCCATCAAAGTCTAACAGATGAAAAATTATCAAATGTTTTAACTACAAGAACACTGTTAGATTTATATGTAGATGCTAAAGTATAGATAATTCACAAATTGTTTGCCATAGTACCTCAAAGAGTTGTAATCTCATAGGCAACTATGATTGTAGGATACACTCAATATGGAGGTGCAATGGCTTCAACAAGTGCTACTATATACACTATAGCAATTCACACATTTGCTACTTTAAAAGGAGCTAGTGGTTATAAAGGCACTCCTCAACTGAACTTCTTCATTGCTAGGGAACACTAGATATATCGTCAACATTATTTCATGCAATTCAACATAATGTGGTACCATACAAAGATAAGCCAGGATATTCAAGGTCTAAATATCCTTTTAGGAAGAAATTTTATTATAATGATCATGCAATTACATATCAAAGGGTAGATGCACTAGACAAAAGGAATTTTAGAGAACCCCATAAAATGATTTCTACTTCTATGTCTATTAAGAATGATTCCTTTATTGAAAATATTTTAGAAAGAAATATTTCGTGTAATTTAGAAAAGTCAAATAGCACACATGATATTTTTTTCTACTTTAATTTGTAGGACTTAATAATTTAGCTCCTTGTTTGAGATCTCAAAGCTTGTGTGATGCATTCGTAAAAGAAGAATTGAAAAGACTAGATGAGTTAAGATTTGATGTCCATCTCATTTCTCAAGAGAAATTTTTTGGTGGAAAATTGACTTCAAATTTATCACCATCAACTACAAGACATCGTGACTTTATGGAGTATTGGTTTGGCCCTTGGTGTCACTAGCTAATCAAGGTCTGCCTATTTTAGTTTTTATTGAAGACAAGGAGGAAAAATTTTTATTCTACTACTTTAATTTGTAGGACTTAATAATTTAGCTCCTTGTTTGAGATCTCAAAGCTTGTGTGATGCATTCGTAAAAGAAGAATTGAAAAGACTAGATGAGTTAAGATTTGATGTCCATCTCATTTCTCAAGAGAAATTTTTTGGTGGAAAATTGACTTCAAATTTATCACCATCAACTACAAGACATCGTGACTTTATGGAGTATTGGTTTGGCCCTTGGTGTCACTAGCTAATCAAGGTCTGCCTATTTTAGTTTTTATTGAAGACAAGGAGGAAAAATTTTTATTCTACTATATTGGGAGCACAACATGCTATATATTATTTACATTAGAAATATATTTCTTAGAATCTAAATGTGATGAATAATCCAAGATGCCATGTTGGTGGCATAAAAAAAAAGAAAAAAGAAAAATATTTTCATTTTAAAATGTATATTGGAGTCAACTGCAAAAGTGATGGAGTTGTGTCATGGTCAAAAGAAACTACCTAAAGTTGAGTACTACGATGAGGTTGGCACTAGTTGAGGTCAAACTCTTGAATTCTACACCTTTATAAGTCATGAAATGCAAATGAGTATGTTAGGCATGTAGTGAAGAAAATTCTTCCATTGGAACTCAGGATAATATTTGAAATGGAATTTTTTTTCAAAAATCTAATGGATTGTTTCCTCATCCATATCTACCCCATGTGCACATTAATTTATTATAAGAAAAAATATAAGTTGATAGAGAATTTTTATCTTCTAGGACGTCTAATGGCTAAGGCTCTTCAAGATAGTAGGCCTTAGACTTGCCTCTTTCAACATTTTTTTATAACCAAGTGTCCTTAGAAAGGAGCTTGATTTAAATGATATTAAATCCTTTGATATTGAGTTTGGAACAACTTTGTTAGAAATGCAATCACTTTTTCATGGAAAATATAGTTCTTAGAGACTATTTTAAGAGAAAAGAAAGAAGAAATACCACCTTCACATTATCATAGTGCACAAATTGAAGAACTTTGCATTGATTTCACTCTTCCTTGTTTCTTGGATGATTCCTTCAAACTAGGATGGAGAAATATCTTGGTTACCATATACAACCTAGAATCCTAAATTCATAGTGATTAGTGAAGGAGTGACATTGATAAGCATAATCAATGAGAAAAGGCAACTTATATTTATTCCAATGGTACTACCAATAATGTTGGTGACAACTTAGCCAAGTCTCCTTCAACTAATGTGTAAAATGTGGTTAATAATGGTGCATCAAAGACAATATAGATTCCAAAGGAAGAGAACACTAGAAATGATAAGAGATGTAATTTTTAAATGATAAAATACTATTACTACAAGAAGTAGGCCTCATGTTCATGAAACATATATATTTCTCAAAAGTTATCAGTTTTAGATTATCTTTTTGAAAAAGTCACTTATGTCACTTATTGTAGCCAAAAGTTAGAAAATGAGCCTTATTTTTAGAAAAATTATGAAAATCCTAACCAAATAAGGGTTATTATTTTCAACACCAGTGTATTTCAAAAAGGTAGTTAAGGTAGTTAATAGCTAGTTACTAGGTGGTTACTTTGAAAGCCTATAAATACAAGGCTATTTGTATTGTAAAAAGGAGACTCTTATAAAGGGAAAACTTTTGAGAAGAATTTTTTGGAGAAATTTTATGAAATTTTTTATTTGACAATTTGTATAGAAGGTTTTGGAATTTTATAATTTCATAAAGATAATGAAGAATGAATTTGGTTTGTATGTTCTAAATGTATTCATGTGTTATTATTACTAATTTCTTATATGTTAAATTAGTAATCCCTCTATGTATATGTGTAAACCATTGGTAATCTATGCAATTGATTTAGTGAAACACACTCATATATTTTTATCTTGGTTTGAATGTGTTGAAACAACCTATCTCTTTTTTTGTTGAGATTCATTATACTTATTTCATTTCCATTGCACATCAAAACATGCATTGTGGTAAAACCCTCTTGTAGGTTGTAAGATGTGAAGTCCTAGTTGATTTTCATGTGTTTTATATTATGTTTTTTTATTCACTTTCTTTAGTTTTTCCCTCTTCCTTTATATACTTTCACATTAAAAGTACACAAAAACCCCAAAAATACATATCTTACAATGGGTTTGGCCTTCTCAAATGCAAAGGAAAGTTGTTAGTATAGTAACAACTTATCCAACTATTAGAATTTTTTTCACTACATGTTGGGTGAGTCACTTAAAAAATTGTAGTGACAAATTTGTTTACCAACAGAGATTTGAGAGTAAAATATTATAAATCTATGATGGACTAGTTATCCGATTTCATGGTGAATGGAAAAGAGGGCATCCAATAATGTCATCTAGGATCACTATGTGCCTTCAATAGCATTGATTTAGTTTAGGAACCTTAAAAGCATATATTACTATGCATTAAAGCAAAAACTAACATAGTTATTTTCCTATTGTTAATTCTTAAAGGAAAGAGGTTGTAATTATATTTCAGATCTTTTCAAATCAAGTAGTGTTAAAAATTTAATTCCTTTCATTGGACCTTGCATTTTTAAGGAGTGAGATTGATCATTGTGTTTATTTTTATTTAATTAATGATCAGTTAATAATCATTAAATTTTGTATGTTGATTTTTATATTTAAAACAACAAGATGATGATTAAGGATCTCAAAACATGGCTTTCGAGTTCCTTTGATATGAAGGATTTGGGGACTAAAAATACATCTTAGGTGGGATAATTAAAAAATATCAAGTTAACATAAATCTTTTAGTTAAGTTAAAGTATGTTGAGGATATTATGTAGCAAGTGTCTATAGAGGTCTTCAGCCAACGAGTATTCATTTACCTATAGATAATTAAGTTAAAGTATGTTGAAGGTATTATGTAGCAATTTTCTATGGAGGTCTTAAGCCAATGAGTACTTATTTACCTATAGATAATTATCTTTGGAATAATATCCTAATTCAAATGACAATTTTGAAGATATGTTTACTTTTCCTTATGCTACTAGTTTAGCATAATATACATTTAATGGTTTTACAAGGCCAGTTGTTCCAAAATAGTAGGACTTCCTATCAAGTTTATTTCTAATCATGTCAAAAAGGTATTTAGATATGTTGGTGTAGGTTTTTATTTTCCTAGGGGATTAATTTATTTTCCCTTAGTCCTAGGTTTTTCCCACACTTAATTAAGCTTGCTTGGGATAATAAAGTGAGTTATAACTAGGAGATAAGTGATGTGGTGTCCCCTTCCTTAAAGGATGGAACA
>VDFB02118688.1:0-14587 GCA_007258455.2 Sequoia sempervirens
AGGGGATATATGTAGTAAGATCCTAGGACAAAATTACATGGCATAAGGGAATGAAATTTGGTGGATTTTCCTAAGACAACCAAATTTCACTTTAAGATCCTGGGTAGGACAAAATGAATGGTTTAATGTTTAGGGTTTAGAATTTAGAGTTCATGGTTTAGGGTTTAGAATTTGGAATATTTAATGAACTTGCAAGTTAGTGAAGAACATTTTCTTGTGGAATAGTTGATTGAGATCTACTATTGTTTCAACTGACCAACCTAGATCATGATATCTCATTCACATTATAATCTTGCAAGATCTTATTGTTGTTAAATTTGGTTTCCTTGGGAAACTTTGATCACCAAATTTTAAGAACTTCTTTGATCCCCTTAAGAAATCGAATTATGATTTAGGGTGACATGATGGCTTAAGGGGATTTATGTCTATTGAGGTCCTAGAAGAAAATGACATGGCTCAAGTGAATAAAATTTGGTGAAGTTTCCCAAGGCAACCAAATTTCATTAAGAGCCTTTAAAGAAAAAATGATGGCTTTAGGGTTTAGGGTTTAGACTTTAGAGTTCAGGGTTTGGGGTAATAGGATAACTTAAGGGGATGTACATGTAGTAAGATCCTAGGACAAAATTACATGGCATAAGGGAATGAAATATGATGGATTTTCCTAAGACAACCAAATTTCACTTTAAGGTGTTGGGTAGGAAAAAATGAATGATTTAGTGTTTAGGGTTTAGATTTTAGAGTTCAGGGTTTAGGGTTTACAAAACTTAGGGTAAATTTTTGGCGCCCCTTGGAATATTTAATGAACTTGCAAGTTAGTGAAGAACATTTTCATGTGGAATAGTTGATTGGGATCTACTCTTGTTTCAATTGACCAACCTAGATCATGAAATCTCATTCATATTATAATCTTGCATGATCTTATTATTGTTAAATTTGGTTGCCTTGGGCAACTTCACCAAATTTTAAGAACTTCTTTGATCCCATAAGGGGAATTTGTCATGTTGGGACCCTTGAGAATCAATTTCTGATTTAGGGTGATAGGATGGCTTAAAGGGGGATCTAGATGTCTAGTGAGGTCCAAATTTAGTCATACTATAGCCTCATTAGTTCCATCATCTGGGTCAAAGTGTTTACCCTCTAATAAAAAAAAGTATCATGTTAAAAATGAATCAATCTATACATATCACAAAATTAACAATAATCTTAAATGTAACCCATACTCTAACCATAATATCTATAATGCTAAATGATCCCCACCCCTAACTATATCCTAATTGAATTGTAAACCTAATTGAAACTTAATTATACCTAATCTTAAATGTATTCCTATATTATATTATATTAAATTATATTATATTTTATATTATATTTATATTAATTTATATTTGTATTATAATTGTATTAATATTTATTATATATTCCTAATTGTAACCTAACTATTTACTACAAACCTAATTGAATCTTAAGCCTAATCCTCATTAAAACCCCAAGTAAATTGTAATATTACCTATCCTTAATTGTAATATTATATTATATTTTATGATATTAAATATTTATATTATTTAATATATTATATTATATTAATATTTATTAAATATAATATATTAAATAATATAAATATTTAATTATATTTCTTTTATATGAATCATCCTCCAATCTCTAAATTGTAATAATAGCATGTAGCTCCTCCAACCTATCATCATGTACCTCCTCCCTTTCCCATGTAATAGGTTTACCTTCTAGGTGTTAAATGGTTCCATCTTGGTCTCCTTATTGATGCATTTCTATCCTTCCACATAAATCTATATAGTATCAAAATATAAGTAATTTTATTAGTTATTGAATCTCTCTTAATTGCTAAAGAATCCATTATGATTGAGGATGGGTGGATTATTATCTAGGATCACATCTTAAAAATTGTATAGAGGTCATATGGTATGTGTTTCTTAATACATTTATTCCCATACAAACCTCTTTCCATGTATTATCAACTCTCCTATATAATAGACACCTTACTAGATTTAAATTTCATATGATATATATGTACCCAAGTGTTTCCAATTGGAATTTCTATAGTATACTTTTATGGCATTCTAGATGATATTCATAATAGTTTCATAAATCTACATGAACCGTGAAATTAACATAGTGCACCCAATTCCACGTTCATCATTCATTAAATAAATCAAACACAAATCCATTCACTAGGTAATCGGTCTTAGTCCTAAGGTTATTCATTTAAATAAAATCAAGAGTCTCCTCAACCTTTTTTAATTAAACAAACAAACTTTATTTAATTAAATCTCAAAATTCATATTCAATCCCTTTTGATTTAAATAAATCAAAGTATCTAAGTCAAAATGGGTCAAAAACATCTAATCATCATCTAAGTTAATCCAATCCTGATTAATCTAATCTAATCACCCATCACATCCTCTAGATAATCCCCTTGCACAAATAAATCAATTTATGATTTGTCAAATCCAACATTTCCCTCAACATGGCATCTTTGAGGAATATTCCCTCAAGTTTGAATTCAAAATCAAGTGGACATGTACATCCAACAAAGCAATTAATGTCTCTTACATATCCCTTGCAAAGGTCAAACTAAGCATTAACTCTCAAATTCAAATTTGAAATTTCCCCCTCTTGGGCACATTTCCCAAATCTTGCACATCCCTCAACCACTCACAAGTTGACAAGTGGCCTCTTTTCATTGGTTGTTTTTGATCCCACATTTCTCTCTTATGAGCACTCTTAGCATTTTAAAATCTACAAATAGAGATCATCATCCTTGATCAAATCCTCCACAATTTTATCATTTCATCTCCACATCTCCACAATCTTTATGCAAGGTCATTCTCTTAAATTGAGAACTGATTTTTCCCATTTATCATCTTAGCATTCCATATCATTCTTCATAGCATTTTCATCATGGAGCTTAAGCAAGCATTGGGAAAGGGCTATTTTCTACAATAGCACCAATCCACTATGAGATAAAGTTGGATCATGTCTTTTATATTCTTTGTTTAGTTTCCATTGTTTCATTTTATTGCATGATTGACATGTTTCATTATTTCATAGGGATGTTGATAACTTGCTTTGTTTTAAATGCTAACCATGTTAATGTGTGTTAAGGTTTAACCATTTGTAGATTTTGACATCCACATAATGGATCATCATGTATATTCTCTTTCTTTGAGTCGTCAAAGATTGATCGAGTTACAAATTTTGTCTTTGCTTGCTTTTGTTTATCCTAGAGGGCCTGCCTTGGGGAAAAAGTACTCACCCAAGGGAACACTTCAACCGGTAACACTCTAAAGCCAAGAGTATTTCCAGCTGGGATATAAATGTGGGTATTGGAAGAAAAGCCAGTATCACGCAGTTGATTCCGACAAGATGGATCTGAAAGGGGACTCTTGTCGTATGGGTCAATCTCCATGAATGGAAAGTCCAAACTAGAACCCTTGTTTTGTAGCGACTAATTGATCCATTGAGTGATTTTATGAAAGTGGTGCATTGGAACTTAGATTCAAAGAAGTTACTTGCCATGTCCGATCTTGGTTAAAATATAGAGGTTAAGACTTCATTCTTAACATACCTTTATATTTTTTCCTTGGTTGCATGTAAAATCATCTCTTCTACGAAGGGCATGAGGCAAGCCCACCAAGAAAAACGTACCAATTGAGCTAGGACATCATATTGCTTGTGGTTTGAAAACACGGTGCTTTTATCGAAAACATTTGAAAACCAACATTCAACGAATCATCAAAATGTTGTTGTTGGGGATTTGGATGATGAGGATATGAAAAGTAGCAAGGAGAATGATCCTCTGGCCCCTCTTTCTTTTGCTCATGTTGGTACTAAAACCATTGTTCCCCAGTCCCTTTCTTGTCAGAATATCCTTGTGGGTTCTGCTCCGCCTTCTTGTCTTAATCCCCAGCCTTCACCTGGTTACCCTACCCCGGGTTCTGCTCCGTCGTCTTGTCTTAATCCCCAGCCTTCACCAGGTTGCCCTACCCTGGGTTTGGTTTTTGGGTTTAAAGGAACCTTAGTTACTAAGTTGGTTTTGTACTATGGGAATTCTCTGGAAATTCATTCTGAAAAACCTATGGCCAGTAAAGAGTCGGCCCCTTGTGCCCCTGTGTCTGGTAGATTTGTGAATGCCCCTAAAAGATCCCCAAATCAGGATGAAATTAATTCTGCCCCGAATAACTTTAGGCCTGATGATATAATGAGTATAGCAGAAAAAAGTGCTAATGGCCTTTTCACTATTCTTAAGTGGGCCCAAAAGGAAGTTTTTGATTTGAGTGGCCGTAATAGAGATCTCAGCAATAGAGTCACAAAGTTGGAGTAGAAGGTTAGCTGGAGCCGTAATGAGAATGATGGACATGACACCCCTTTAACGGAGAAAAGACAACAGTTGCGGGAGGAAAGATTGACTAGGCTGGAGAGCAATATGTCCAAGATAGGCCAAAATATCAGGGCCACTGTGGTGCATAATCATAAAATTGCCAGGCACAATGCCATTATCATTAATGCTATGGTGGAAAAGTTGGAAAAAAATCAAAAGAGCTCGCTAGCCGTGGACTTGGATGCAGACAGAGGTTGTAGCAGAGCTAGTGTTGAAGGGATTTTGACTCGCACCCGGGCTAACACGAAGAGGAAGGCCCCTGCTTCTCCACATATGGTTCAAATCCTCAAGCAAGGATTATAGGATATGAGTGATGTTGATAAGGAAGTCGAGGAGCTGATGAACATCTTGGAGTAGTGCTATGGTGATCGTCTCTGGCTTTTTGGCGGTCCTTTTTTGGACCCTGTTGTCTCTTCTTTGCTGTTGTTTCCTTTTTGGGACAATTGTCTATTTTTATTGGACTTTTTATGCTCTATCTTTGTATATTTAAAATTTGTGGTTTCAGGTCCCTGTAAAACCTGTCTTTTCCTTTTCAAAAATGAATCATCAAAATTGCAAACCCTTTAGGAGAGGCAAATACCCTTGAACAAATTCACATGTTATTTCTTTCCCTTAGGATTTGTATCCTTAGAGGCTTCTAAACATTTGGATTTCATCTCAATTTTCTTCTACTAAAGTCAACTTTAGGCAACCTTTGCCTTGATTTCCTCGATTTCCGCATAACACACTTTGTGGGATGAAAGGGTTAGGACATTGGAGATTCAGTTGAAAACCTAATCAAGAGTGTGTTTGTGGTAAAAAGAATCCATTAAGCAAAGATTAAATCAATTGGACCCCACATATGTGCTTGGCATCTTTTGGTCATATGGTTTTCATGCAAACATTAGTCTTTTGATTTTGAATTACTCTTAGAGAAAAGCATGTTCTTCACTATCTTGGTCTTGTAAAGAATTCCTTCCTAGGTTCATTTAGGATCAAATCAAACACTTCATCCATCCCACCAAACAACTTTAGATCTTTGGAAAGATCATTCTAAGACTTGGGTAGATCATCAAAATCAAAATCACCTTGTTTAGTTAGGTGTATGGGAATGCATCCTTTCTCATACATTTAATCAACAATCCTTTGAACAAGTTCATCCTAAGATAACATCTTTCATCTTAGGGTTTATAAATTCACTATCCAAATCAAACAATCAAAATCAAACCCTAAGTTTAGCATTGATCCAAAGTCCCTAAACCTTCAACACTCATATCATTTCTCCTTTTCATCCTTCATCTCATCATTGGTCCTAAGAACCTTAGAGGTCACTTTTACAACAAGGTCAAAACACAAGAGGAACATGGAATATAAACTTGATCCATACATCATGAGTAATCCAAGTCAACTAAGCTATCAAAGCCTTACAACGTCGATTGATTATCAACACTTGCATCTATACAAACCGTACATGGCATCATTACCTTTGACAAATTTTAATGGCACAACTAGTGTGAGTATGCCAAAATCAAAGATTGGAACACATTTCCCAATGGTAGATCTAAATCCAAACCTACAAATCCACCAACCGAACAATCAATGCATGAGCCTTCAAACAAACAATGTCATCCCACCAAATCCCTACATGCCAAATGAGAATGTACCAAGTACAAGTTTTCTAAATATGAATCCAACAAACTTTGGGATGAATACATTTGCAAATCATACGAATATTCCAAACATAAACAATGTTCAATTTCAACCTATCATGCCAAATTTGAGTGTCATCCCAAATCAAAACATTGTACAAAATCAAACACAAGTACACACTCCAAATCAACTATATCAAGGGAGTCAAGATCGAAATCAAAATCAAATTTTGCAAGATCAAATTGTTGCACTTACCAAAATAGTTGAGTCATTGTGCCAAGAGACATCTCCACCACCATTACCCATATCAACATCATTCTTTGGTTTAGGGATTCCCCCTTTACCTAGCACCAATCACTCCATCCAAATCAATCCACCTAATGCCAATCAAGCCATCACATCAAAACCTTTGAATATACCATCGACATCACACCAATAGATGGTATCTAATCAAATGACAACATCAATTCTGACAAATCAAAATATGGTCTCCCAAAGACCTATCACCTCAGTCATTCCAACCATCACTATCCCTTCAATCATTCCAACCACCCCTATCACACCCATCATATCTCAAACCCTCATGATCACTCTAAACATATCTCAACCACTTGTCACTACATCCAACACAATTTCGAATCTGCCACCACTACCACCAAAACCAAACATAGAAAGATAATATAACATTGCGCTAAAAGCTCACTAGGCCTACCAAAAGGCCATCCAACAATATCTAGCAACACAACAAGCAATACAAGCTCAACAAGTGCAAAAAGCTAGTCAAGCTACCCAACAAACACAAGAACAAACATGAAAAAATGACAACTGTTGAGAACAGGGATCAAAATCAATCCATCACTGAGCACTTTGAAGATGTTTCTACCCCATCTGATGATCAAATCACCATACATCAAGAGCCACTTTTTAGTGATCTATTTCAAGGAGTGTTAGGATTATTTGATCCTATCGACATAATGCACGATCCGTTCACCTATGATCATGTTGAAAATGTCTCTACATCACCTTATGAGTTAGAGGACATATCTCAAAAGTTTATTCCAAAGCATGATCAACATCTTTCACCAAGGTCTAGCAATGGTCCTTTCCAAGACATGTTGACCCCCTTTGACCTCATGGTTACATATAATAAAGGAACCTTGAACTTAACACTTGAGGATATTGAACCACTTATTATATCTAATGATGACATCCAAGAACCTTTTATAAGCAATCCATTCTTTGAAGCTGACCCATGTCAAGAATTTGATCCAAAGCATGTTGAAAGCAACTCTGAAATCATTCAAGATCAAGAATTTGTATCTTCGAGATACTACAATGATCTAATGGACAGTCTCCTATCTATACAAGATGTCACAAATGATGATCATGTCCACATAGCATTGACTCCTCCATTTACCCATGAGATGCTTTCTATGGATGGAAACGTAGATGATCTTTAGCTAGAACAAGATTTTATTACACAAAAAGAGAAAATTATTGATTCCTACAGTCAAATTGAGTTGTCAACATCAGGATTAGTATATCCCAAATTCAAACTGCGGACATTAGGTATGCAAATATCCAACATTATCCACTCAAGGAAACAAGTCAAACAGAACAATATAATCTAGAGTTAGCAGAACAACAAATTGAAACAATGTCATCTACAGTGGTCATTTTCAAGCTGTCATTTCTTGAACAAGACATCTCAAAACAAAGCGGAATCAAAAGAGGTGCCACTAAGTACTATCTGAGACGGCTTTATCCTAGTGGCTTATCAATACTAGGGAACTACAAAGTCAACCCCATGATAGAGCAGATGTCGATACTACAACCAACCACATCATGAATCTTCATCCACCCCATCACCCCATCCATGAATTGGGACCAGCACGTCAAAGAAGATTTGAATCAAAATGCAGTGTTATCAAGAAAGAAATTTTAGGAAGCATGTGGAAAAATCAAAATGCACATGGTTCACCAAAATGCAAAGAAAGATCATCCCTATCAGAGCTCCATCAATCAAAGAAACTATGGGGAAAAATGAAGGAAAAGTATCCATCAAAGATGTCAGGAAAAGCAAAGAAGGGATTTTCAAAACAGCATTACAAAATTGTATCAAGTAGTTGGGTCCTAATTCCATAAAATTTTGTATCCACCATTATTGCTCATCTTCCAAAGTTTGGAGAGTCAAAAATTCCAAACTATCAACCAATCCATCTTCTATTCCTAAACACACTCCACCATCCATGCCTCCACGCATGATATCCAATTCTCACATTAACCACATGTGTGGCAATGACCCTTCATCATAAGGATTCTGAGAGGAGCCAGTCTCTGTGATATGCAGGAGATAGATTTAACTTCAGGTATCGATGGCAGGATCAAGAATCTCATGGAGTTGTATTCAAGGTGCATTGTATCTTAGCAAAGAAACTGCTAGTGAGGACCCGATGGCTGTGCCAAAACATCTGCATCAGCCACCACTGGGTGGGTCAAGCATGATCTTTCAAAAACCAAAAAAATTAATATAAAAATATAAAAATCAAAAAAATCAAAAAAAGGATTGAAAATAGTAAAGAGAAAAAAAATCGTCCTCTAGTGAAAACCGCATGGGCGGCGCTTTGGGCAAGACCATGATGAAAACCTGGAAAACATGCATCATGTGTAGAATCGAGCATCTATGTGTGCCACTTCAGGTGAAAGCATCTCATCCCATTTATAATAAATCAAGTATTCCATACATCTTATCCATAATAAATCCATTCATCCAATCTGTTTTCATCCATTTGCATCCATCATCCAAGTTATCTTGATCTTGAAGAAAGTTTGGGGCACATTTTATGCCTGCTTATGGTAAACATCTTGACATGGGCCGTTTTTATTGATCTTATCCTACCTAGCATTATATGAGCCATGAAGCATTATCCAAATGAACATTCTTTATCTGAACACCTTATCTTATCACAAGATAATCTATATCCATCCATCCATACACCTATCCAGGCATCTATCCATGACATTCCATACATTGCTAGACACTGGGGGCAGATATTTAGATCTCGCTATGAGAATAAATATTGATCTATACCCTCCAACTTATGTGGTGATTTGAACATTGGAAAACGTAAAATCAAATTGGTCAAAGCATTTGTGCTCTCAAATCCAAATCACTAGTCCATGGCACATTTTGACGGGAAGAAATTCCTTATCAGTCTTCATCTTTCATTGAACATCAATCCAAGTAATCACTATTAGTCGCATCTAATGCACCCTTCAAACATCACATCAAATCATCCAAAACATCTTTTGTTTAAAATCAAGCTTCATCAATCATGATCAATCAAATCCAATCAAAAATTCATCATCTTGGGATATCCTTGTGTTGCTTAACACTATCCTTGCATTGTTTTGTATCCTCAACAATGTTATCATCATCAATCCGATCGACATCTCAATCCTTGTGTTTCTTAACACTATCCTTGCATTGTTGTGCACCCTCAACAATGTTATCATCATCAAATCATTGCATTGTTGTGTATCCTCAACAATGTTATCATCATCATCAATCCATCGATTCGATCAGTCAACCTTAGCTTGGTCTTCAACAAAATCCCAAACAGAGCACTAATGTAATCACATACATCCATATCGAAATTGTCAAAATCATGCAAAAAATCCAAAAACATCCAAAACATCAAAAAATCCAAAAACATCAAAACATATCAAAAATGCAAAAACACTCAAAAATTCAGAAAAAATATAAAAAACATGGAATCCGAACTACGTCGTCTCTAAGCTTAAACGTAGGCAAGGTAATCTTTGGTGTGAGACTATAAAATCAAAAACATTAAAAAACATCAAAAGTCAAAAATCAAAACATCAAAATCAAAAACATTCATAAAATCTCAGAAAACCCAAAACTCTTGAAAAACCAAAATCAAACATTTGAAAAATCCAAAATATCAAAATAACTCAAACATTGCAAAAGCATTAAAAATCCAAATGTTGAAAAATCACCCATCCCATTTCCACTTTCACTCATGATAATGATCATCCATAATAAGTGATCATCCTCTTCATCCTTTGACAACACAAACAAAAACAATCACAATAGTTAGCAAAAGCAAGCTTCAATCGTAAAATCAAAATCGAAACAACAGACCTCTTAAACAAAATCAAACTCTTGATTATTTTCAGACATGTCAATCGACCTTATATCAATAGCCTATCAATCAACTTATCAAAACCATCATCATCCTATATAGTGCATGTCCTAGGATATATCATTACGACAATGGGCATCATTTTGGATATCAATTAGATTATCCCTAACAAAATAAAATCCTTTGGTTGAGGTTATGAAGAACATGTTGGCTTGTTTATACTTGATCTTTTCTTTTGATTTATCTTATTATTACCTCCATTTCAAGGACCTCTCATTGATATCCAAATGTGATTTGGGAATGGAATGGAAGCTTGATCTGTTATCTTTTTTGTCACGCTATGCTTGTTGGATGTTCTTGTAAAATAACTTGGTGAATGCTTGCTGTTAGGTATGTCCTGAGGAAGGTTTCCGTGTGTCAAGTGTGAACAAGAATACTCTATCTGTTTTGTCGAGTCAAATTCCATCACACTGTTCTTACCATCCTAGTTCTTTTACCTTGATGCATCATACCTCTTGATGTATGTGAAATCAAACACTAAGGTAAGTAGCCCTTTTAAAATCCCAATCCATGATAAGAAAATCATCATCATCTATCTCATCATCATCTCAATAGGGATTTTGTTAGATCCTTGGACTTATTGGATCCTCTTGTCATCATCTCATTTCTTTTTTCTGTGCTATCAGCCATCATCAACATTCATTTTTCATCCTCAAACCATCATTGGTACTACTTGAATCATTTCATGCATTACATTTATCATCATCATAATATAGATATGTTAGTCTAAGCATCTGCATAAATCATCCATTCATAATCATAGCATATCCATCATCCATCTAATCCATCATCACATCCTTATTATCATCATTTAGGTTGTTTAGAATATATTTGTTATTCCTAAGCATCTTAAATCTATCTCATTATCTTAAAATCATCTCATTTTGCAATGTCATCACTTAACCATCCATTTTGAACCTCTTTATCGAAGAGATTGACCCTCTAGAATTGAATCTTTTGCTCAATCTCGAGGGGCAATGTACCAATGCTTCTCCTTTGGGGCATCCCAAAAATAAGATTTTTGAATTTTGATCGCGGTAAGATTATTCTTTGAACCAACGCAACAAGTACATTGCTTCAAAGAGGGGAAAAATGTTGACACATGAAATTAACATCATGCACCCAATTCACATTCATCCACTCATTAAATAAATCAAACACAACAAATCCATTCACTAGGTAAATCAGGTCTTTAGTCCTAAGGTTATTCATTTAAATAAATCAAAGTCTTACATCAACCTTTTAATTAAATAAACAAAACTTTATTTAATTAAATCTCCAAATGCATATTCCATCCCTCTTTGATTTAAATAAATCCAAATATCAAGTCAAATGGGTCAAAACATCCTAATCATCATTAATCTAATCTAATCCTAATTAGCCTAACCTAACCACCCATCACATCCTCTAGATAATCCCACTTGCACAAATAAATCAATTTATTGATTTATTAAATCCAATATTTTCCCTGAACATGGCATCTTTGAGGAATATTCCCTCAAGTTTGAATTGAAAATCAAGTGGACATGTACATCCAACAAAGCAATTAATGTCTCTTACATATCCCTTGGAAAGGTCAAACTAAGCATTAACTCTCAAATTCAAATTTGAAATTTCCCCCTCTTGGGCACATTTCCCAAATCTTACACATCCCTCAACCACTCACAAGTTGACAAGTGGCCTCTTTTCATTTGCTTGTTTTTTATCCCACATTGCTCTCTTATGAGAACACTTAGCATTTGAAAATCTACAAATAGAGATCATCATCCTTGATCAAATCCTCCACAATTTTATCATTTCATCTCCACATCTCCACAATCTTTATGCAAGGCCATTCTCTTAAACTGAGAACTGATTTTTCCCATTTATCATCTTAGCATTCCATATCATTCTTCATAGCATTTTCATCATGGAGCTTAGGCAAGGATTGGGAAAGGGCTATTTTCTACAATAGCACCAATCCACTATGAGATAAAGTTGGATCATGTCTTTTATATGCTTTGTTTAGTTTCCATTGTTTCATTTTATTCCATGATTGACATGTTTCATTATTTCATAGGGATGTTGATAACTTGCTTTGTTTTAAATGCTAACCATGTTAATGTGTGTTAAGGTTTAACCTTTTGCAGATTTTGACATCCACACTACCAAATAGACCCATTCTTGACATTGAACCTACATAATTTTAGGTATGTCCAATGAAAGAAACTTTACCCATAGCACTCTCACTCGTGCTCTCCTATCTTGTGGATATAATAGAATAAAGTTTTCTTCCAATCAGTTTAGATCCTAATGATCATGTCTAAGTGTCATAGAGTGATCATCCCTCTTCATAAAATTATGTAGAAACCAAAAGGTTTTATATTATGTGTTCAAATAAGTGAAAAAATTACAAAAAACTCTACTAAATGGTGAAAACAGAGGGTTTTTTAAGACAACCAAATTTCATTTTAAGGTCCTAAGAAAAAATTCAAATGCTTTAGTGTTGAGGGTTTAAATTTTATAGTTTAGGGTATAGGGTTTAGCAAACTTAGGGTGAAATTTGGGTGGCCCTTGGCATAATTTAGACTTGCAAGTTAGTGCCAATTGGAATCAATTGTATGCACTTAGATTTACGAATTTGCTAACTAAATTTGCAAACAAACACCAAGATAAACTTTATCAATTTTAACTATTATTTAACATATTTTTTTCTAATCTTAGAATTATAATTTAACATTGAAACTAAAGTTTAATATATATCATTTTTTCCATACAAAGAAAACAAAATTTAAAACATTTAAGCAATGAAAATGATTTTTTTTGAGCTTGAAATTACCTAGTTTTCAAAATCAAAATGATTTGTTTGATTTCAATTTAGGGTTTTAATTATTTTTTTGTTCCAATTCAATTTAATGTTTCAATTTCTAAGCAATTAGGGTTTTTAATGCAATTTTTTCGTTTCAATTCAAACTAGGGTTTTAAATTCATTTTTTAGTTTGATTTGAATTAGGAGGTTTCAAAAGCGATGAGGGGTTTCTAAATGCAATTTTTATTTCATTTAGATTTCTAGGGTTTTGAAATGCAATTTTTTTTGTTTCAATTAGGGATTCAATTTTTTTTGGTTTGTCGAACAGTTTATGTTTCAAAGTTAAATTTTGACATGAAACACAATTCAAGGTTCATTTTTCATTTTTATTAAAAAACCTTCAGGTTTCATTGCATTTTTTTTCTATTTTTACAATTATTAATTTCTACTATAACAGTTAAAAAAATGCTCAAAACGTGAAATAAATTAAAAAAAACATGCGAAATTCACTTATTTTCTTCACAATTTCAATTAAAAGTGGAAAAATGCAAAAAAATGGGGCATAGGCGGGTACCTGTAGCTGATTGTGGGGGTCATTGTCACCAATAATCAGGGTCCCATCCATTGTGTAGTGAACTCTATTTTTTTTTTTTTTTTAAAATAGCAATATAAAATGGGATCCCGATTTGTAGAAATTGGGATCCTATTTCGTGGTAATCAAGATCCCTTTTTGTGGCAATCGGGATTCCATTCCTTTTCCATTGGTTTAGGATTCTATGGGAAATGGGATCCCGATTTTTAAAAAGTGGGATCCCGTTCTGTGTTAGGCTAGGATCCTAAAGCTGAATGGGATCTCGATTTTTAAAAATCGGGATCCCGTTTATTAAAATTGGGATCCCGTTTTCTCAAAGCCGATTTCAATTTTTTGTTTAAGGAAAACACTTCCATGTTTCATGGACTCAACTTTGTGCACTTACTCGGCACTTATTTACTTTGAGTGGTTGTATGCAGCAAGTGGAGTAAATAATGGTTTTGTCAGCTAGTTGTTTCTACATAATGCCTGTGAGACCAAGATGGATCCTTAACAAATGAGGAAACCCTCAAGTATTGACTAGTATGAGAAAACCCAGAAAATGTTCACATGTGAAACCCTATGGCCAAGCTTTGAGATGGAGAGGGTTTTTCCATTTTTTCTTAGAAAATGTAATGAACAGTTTTCCAACTTAAGGAATTATCAACATTATTATTTTGCATTCAAGTGGAGATATTGATTATATGTTCATTGTTAAACATGAAGCATGAGGAGTGAATCCTAAAATACGTGAGCATAGAAGGAGAAAGAAATCCAAAAGTGGAGCTAGGGTTGAATTCAAACCCTCTAATCATTTTCTCCAAAATGTAAAAGTTCAAAAGCAACTGTGGTTACCCAAATAAAAGGCTTGAGGTTTGTAGAAGGAATACAAAACAAAGCCATGACCTGTTTAAAAATGGCAGTGAAAATCCAAAAATTCTTTTAAAGTAAAATTGCGG
>VDFB02118689.1:0-40612 GCA_007258455.2 Sequoia sempervirens
AGTCCAAGTAAGCCCTCACAACAAATAAAGTTACACTTGTTCTTTTTAAATCTACAAAGAAAAATGTGAGTTCTTTTTAAGCACCAAAAGACAAAGTGAAAGACATTTGTTCAATTGTTAATCCAAGAAACAAAATCTAGTAAGTTGTGATCCTAAAGTTCATTTTAGCTTTTGCAAGAAATGGAAAAAAATATCTTTTTAAGCCCAAACGAAAACTAGTGTCCTAAGCAAGAAAAAGATAACTATTTCATGAAAAAGTGTTAAGAAAACACTATAGTGTTTAAAAACACTTTGATTTGATGAACATCCTTGTCATGCTTCTCCTTCTTTTGATTTCGATCTCCAACCTACAAGTGAGAAAAACCAATTAGATTCTGGAAAAATACAGAAGTTAAAAACCAAAAAATAGAATATAAATTTATCATCAATCAAAAGACACGTGTTAAAATTAAATTCTCCCTTTTTTACTGTCTCCCAGTGTTGCAACTTGTAACTGCGTCGCAGTTTGGTTTCTGAGCGGTGCCCTCAGAGCACTGCTTACCAATCAGTGTCACTCTGTGTCAGGACAGAGAGCTCAACTGTGTCACTATTTTCACCCCACATCACAGTTTCCTTCCAGTGTCGCTGTTTAAATTTTTTTTGAAATTCTTGCAAGTCAATGAGTCCAGCGGTGGAGTTTGAAATTCAAATATTTTGGTGTGACAAGTCTAGCATCACAATTTCAAATTCTAACAGTGCTATATAGCAACGCTAAAGAGCCAGCGATGCCAAAACAGCGACGCTGAGCTCCCAGCATTGGAATTTCCTATGTGTGAAGAAAAAATGTGGAAATTTGAAAAAAATTATTTGAAAGTGAGATGCAACCCTCCCTCTAGCACCAAATGTGCGAACCAAAACCTTGGTACCTACAAAACAACATGAATAAACAAGTTAAACAAGGAAATGCAATCCAAAACAAGGATTCCCCTTGAAATCCATTTACAACATTCAAACTAGGAATAAAATATTAAAGAACACAAAGTAAATGATAAAACAAAGATTGAATCCTAATTAGATGTACAAACTCATGATCCCATGGGGGAATTGGTGCCAATTTGATGTGAAAATTGGCCCTTTCCCAACTCCAATGATGCAATTTTGATTTGATGAAGAGATTTGATCCACTTTAATGATGAAGGATGAGAGCTCCAAGCCAAAATCTGCAATAACCTAGCTAAGAACTCAAGATTGATGAATGGAAATGGCTAAGTATTTTAGCATGGTAACTTCGCATGGATTGTGGATGATGAAATGAGGATATGAGCTCTTTATTTATAGAATTCCAAGATGGATGAATGTCCAAATTTGAGCAATGTGGGACTAACATTCATCCAATGGTATGATGCCACTTGTCAAGCTACAAATGGATGAAGGATGTACAAGATTTGGGGTTTGTGCCAATAAATGCATAATTTTGAATTTCAAATTTGTTGAAATGGTATGTAAGAGGGAAGGGAAAATGCAATAAATGCCACTTGGCTCAAGGCAAAGGACATGTAAGATGAAGTTATTTCCTTGTTGGATGTACATGTTGGCCGTGGAATTTTGAATTCAAATTGAGAGAATATTCAAAGATGCCTTGTGAGAATATAGAGATTTAATAAATGAATTAAATCTATTTTCATGTGCAACTTGCATTATCTAGAGGATGGGACATAAGATGAGATTAAATTAATCAAGGGTTAATTAATTTAATGAGAGAGGTTAGATGATGTGACCTATTTGACTCCAATTTTTGGATTTATTTAAATCAAATAAGAGAGGAATATGACAAGAGCTTAATTAAATAATGATTTTGATTTATTTAATTAAAAGGGATGGTGTTAGATTAAATCAAATAAGGTTTAATTTATTTAATTTAATGGATAGACTTTAAAGATTTAATCAAATAAAATGATTATTTAATTAAATAGGGATAATTAGATCAGATGAATTGATTTAATTAACAAAAGAAATGACTTGATTAGGTAAAATAATTTATTTAATTAAGAGAGGAATATTGATGAATTTAATCAGATAGGGGAATTTGATTAAATGGTAAGACTGAGGGATGATTAAGGAAGAAACAATGTTAGTAAGTCAGGATCAGATGCACAATGTCAATCAGTATATTTTATGTGTCTACAATATGAATAATAGGTTTCCATTATTTTTTGCTAACAATGGACAAATTGCTAAAAATCATGTTAGGATTTGTAGGGATTTGATGACTCTTCACCAAATTCTTCATGAAGATACAACCTATCAACTTTTCGTCAAAACACTGCAAGGTACAACATGGCAGTGGTATGTTAACCTTCCACCAAATTACATTTGTTCATGGATGGAGTTAGAAATTTTATTTGTGGATTAGTTTGACCCTTATGCACGAACACAAGAGCCATCGTTTGAATTTGCAACCACAAAAAGGACACCATCAGAATCAATTTACTAGTTCAATCATAGGTTTTTGTTGATGTATCAATGAGTTTAGGATTTAAATCTATTTATTAATAATTATATGCTAAAGGAACATTACTATTGGGGTTTGAATCCTTCGTTTGCAATAGAAATTAGACATTGCAGGGAGATTACCTCCCTACATGATGTGTTGAACAAAGCTCTCTTACTGGCACAAGTTAGACATGACATGAGAAATTCAAGCAGCCAAAATCAGGATTGTAATACTCATGTGCTTGCAAGTTGTCACTATTTGCAGCCTTATGCCATTTTACCCACTATCCCTACCCAGATGCAATCATTCTCACCAAGTAGCTACAACCTTCCTAATCTTCCCAGCACCAAGTTTTTCAATGGTTCATACCAAGTCAATCCAACACAAGAACAATGGAAGAACCTATCTCTGCAAAATCCAACCACAGAGGTAAGTATTCCACTTGTCAATGTAGTTGTAACTATATCATCTCTTTTCAGTCATACTCCCACACATAATGCATTGGATCATGATGAAGCTGTAAACAAAAAATTTGATGAGAAAGTATATCATTTTATGTTTTGTTTGACAAAGAGTATGAAATAGATATAAAGTCAGAACATAATGAAAATACTAGCTTAGAATCTAGTTTCATTGGAAATGTTAATACTAATGATGGTATTGAAAGAGATGAGGTATTAACACAAGACTGTTGTCATGAAAAATCAGCAACTAAAGAATCTCCTTCCCATGCTTTGAACAAATCTTCTAACCAAGATGAGGGATGGACAAAAGAGCATGGTTCATGTTGGCTAGATATACCACATATGCAAAATCAAATAGGGGAAAAGTTGAAAGAATTAGGAGATCTAAAGTTATCAGAACTTATTAGGCCAAATGGATGTAGGATACATCGAACCAATCAACATTCTCAGATGGATTGCCATGTTTTCTTGGGTAGGATGGAATTATATTTTAGACAGCAGATCACTGTTGAAGAAATACTTATGGAAGATCCCTGGAGTGTGTATCCCCTTGATGAGGGAGATGAAACAATTAGCACCCATGAAAATGATAATGACTCCATCTGCAATGATGAAAGTAGTTGTGACAAGGTGTTTAATTCTTCCTCATCATTTGATGACCTTCATCCTTGCATTGAGATGGATCCAACAACTGCCGAAGTTTCCCTACTTGTTGCAGACTTGATAGATGTGGAAGAAAAGTTTATCAATGCATTCATAGGTTCTTTTATGATGGTGAACAAGGAAGAAACACCCAGTGATGAGCTAACACAAGAAAACAACTCTGTTAATCTAAATAATGAACACATAGAATCTGAGAATATGACTACAAATGAGGCTACAAATGAATCTCATGGTGAAGGACACAAAGTTAAATGCCAAGTTGATTCTTCAAAGAAGAAAGATCAAATGGATGTTGAAGTTATTTAAGGACTTCCTGATAATCATTCAAATTAGACTTACCTTTGTCAGGTAAATAAATTGGATCTCAATACTAATCAAGATACTAACATGAATGATTTTAGTGTTTTATTGCAGCAAGGAATGTATGATAAAGTTCAACTAGATGAAGTAGAATAATTTCAAGCAAGTGACCAAGAGGTTGTCTCAGAAGTTGAATCCCTTCAACATGACGAAGAGAATGAAATGAGGGAGTATTTTCTTGGTTTTGATTTTGTTTATTCAAATACATTGTTTGAAGAAAGTCCTTGCTTGTCATGCACTAATGTATTTAATCGTAATAGTGATGAGCTTGACACTAACTTGCATATTCTAGTTGATGATATGCAAAAACATGAATTGAAGAAATGTTTTCCTAAATTTGATTTTGTTTATTCAAATGAGTTGTTCGAAGAAAATCCTAGTGTACATGTACTAGTATTTCTACCATTAATGGTGATCAGCTAAATGAAGATTCTCAAATTCTTGTGGGTGACATGTTTCAAGAGAGTGCTGACAGTAAGGCTTCATCTTAGAAAGAAGTGGGTCTACAAACCTTACAAGTCAACATGGGTGATTTGTTACTTAGTTCTCCTAAGGAGATCCAGAAATTTTTTGACTATGTGCCCAAGATGAATACAAAGATGTTGGTAAATGGATATCACAGCTACAAAACAAATATCACTTTAGGTGATCCATGTAAGATTCATCCTTTTGGTTCTCCTTCTGAGGTAAGTTTCTCTGATTTCTTATTAGTTGGGAAGGCTTCCATAATATGTAGGGAAAATGGTGAGAACTAAGTATCTTTGAGACCGTTCTTGCACCGTAAAAGTGTGGGGTGGCTTGAGCGACCGTAAAAGTGGGTGGCTAGCTTTAGACCACCGTTCTTGCACCAACAAATAGATTAAAGGATTTTGGAAAATTCTAGCACATGGGTTTTAATAAGGACTTTCCATTCGTGGAGATTGACCCATATGGCAAGAGTCCCCTTTCAGATCCATCTTGTTAGAATCAACCACATGATATTGGCGTTTCTTCCAATATCCACATTTATATCCTAGTTGGAAAAACTCTTGGCTTTAGAGTGTTACCGGTTGAGTCATTCCCTTGGGTGAGTACTTTTTCCCCAAGGCAGGCCCTCTAGAATAAACAAAAGTGAATGAAGAACAATATTCGTAACTCAATCAATCCTTGTTGGCAACAACGAAAGAGAATATACTTAACAATGCCCCCACTCACACTCACAAAAGATATTGTTCAATTTTAAACCCAAATCAAAGTGTGGAGGTGATTGTTTTGTCTCAACCCAAAGTCATGAAAAAGGCCTTTTGATTCTCAAGATCACTATAAAGCGCGGGAGAAGCGCATACGTCCTTTTTCAATGGCTTTAGTCCAAGTAAGCCCTCACAACAAATAAAGTTACACTTGTTCTTTTTAAATCTACAAAGCAAAATGTGAGTTCTTTTTAAGCACCAAAAGACAAAGTGAAAGACATTTGTTCAATTTTTAATCCAAGAAACAAAATCTAGTAAGTTGTGATCCTAAAGTTCATTTTAGCTTTTGCAAGAAATGGAAAAAAATATCTTTTTAAGCCCAAACGAAAACTAGTGTCCTAAGCAAGAAAAAGATAACTATTTCATGAAAAAGTGTTAAGAAAACACTATAGTGTTTAAAAACACTTTGATTTGATGAACATCCTTGTCATGCTTCTCCTTCTTTTGATTTCGATCTCCAACCTACAAGTGAGAAAAACCAATTAGATTCTGGAAAAATACAGAAGTTAAAAACCAAAAAATAGAATATAAATTTATCATCAATCAAAAGACACGTGTTAAAATTAAATTCTCCCTTTTTTACTGTCTCCCAGTGTTGCAACTTGTAACTGCGTCGCAGTTTGGTTTCTGAGCGGTGCCCTCAGAGCACTGCTTACCAATCAGTGTCACTCTGTGTCAGGACAGAGAGCTCAACTGTGTCACTATTTTCACCCCACATCACAGTTTCCTTCCAGTGTCGCTGTTTAAATTTTTTTTGAAATTCTTGCAAGTCAATGAGTCCAGCGGTGGAGTTTGAAATTCAAATATTTTGGTGTGACAAGTCTAGCATCACAATTTCAAATTCTAACAGTGCTATATAGCAACGCTAAAGAGCCAGCGATGCCAAAACAGCGACGCTGAGCTCCCAGCATTGGAATTTCCTATGTGTGAAGAAAAAATGTGGAAATTTGAAAAAAATTATTTGAAAGTGAGATGCAACCCTCCCTCTAGCACCAAATGTGCGAACCAAAACCTTGGTACCTACAAAACAACATGAATAAACAAGTTAAACAAGGAAATGCAATCCAAAACAAGGATTCCCCTTGAAATCCATTTACAACATTCAAACTAGGAATAAAATATTAAAGAACACAAAGTAAATGATAAAACAAAGATTGAATCCTAATTAGATGTACAAACTCATGATCCCATGGGGGAATTGGTGCCAATTTGATGTGAAAATTGGCCCTTTCCCAACTCCAATGATGCAATTTTGATTTGATGAAGAGATTTGATCCACTTTAATGATGAAGGATGAGAGCTCCAAGCCAAAATCTGCAATAACCTAGCTAAGAACTCAAGATTGATGAATGGAAATGGCTAAGTATTTTAGCATGGTAACTTCGCATGGATTGTGGATGATGAAATGAGGATATGAGCTCTTTATTTATAGAATTCCAAGATGGATGAATGTCCAAATTTGAGCAATGTGGGACTAACATTCATCCAATGGTATGATGCCACTTGTCAAGCTATGAATGTATGAAGGATGTACAAGATTTGGGGTTTGTGCCAATAAATGCATAAATTTGAAATTCAAATTTGTTGAAATGATGTAAAGGGAGGGAAAATGCAATAAATGCCACTTGGCTCAAGGCAAAGGACATGTAAGATGAATTTATTGCCTTGTTGGATGAACATGTTGACTTGGAATTTTTGAATTCAAATTGAGAGAATATTCCAAAAGATGCCTTGTGAGGAATATAGAGATTTAATAAATGAATTAAATCTATTTTCATGTGCAACTTGCATTATCTAGAGGATGGGACATAGATGAGATTAAATTAATCAAGGGTTAATTAATTTAATGAGAGAGGTTAGATGATGTGACCTATTTGACTCCAATTTTTGGATTTATTTAAATCAAATAAGAGAGGAATATGACAAGAGCTTAATTAAATAATGATTTTGATTTATTTAATTAAAAGGGATGGTGTTAGATTAAATCAAATAAGGTTTAATTTATTTAATTTAATGGATAGACTTTAAAGATTTAATCAAATAAAATGATTATTTAATTAAATAGGGATAATTAGATCAGATGAATTGATTTAATTAACAAAAGAAATGACTTGATTAGGTAAAATAATTTATTTAATTAAGAGAGGAATATTGATGAATTTAATCAGATAGGGGAATTTGATTAAATGGTAAGACTGAGGGATGATTAAGGAAGAAACAATGTTAGTAAGTCAGGATCAGATGCACAATGTCAATCAGTATATTTTATGTGTCTACAATATGAATAATAGGTTTCCATTATTTTTTGCTAACAATGGACAAATTGCTAAAAATCATGTTAGGATTTGTAGGGATTTGATGACTCTTCACCAAATTCTTCATGAAGATACAACCTATCAACTTTTCGTCAAAACACTGCAAGGTACAACATGGCAGTGGTATGTTAACCTTCCACCAAATTACATTTGTTCATGGATGGAGTTAGAAATTTTATTTGTGGATTAGTTTGACCCTTATGCACGAACACAAGAGCCATCGTTTGAATTTGCAACCACAAAAAGGACACCATCAGAATCAATTTACTAGTTCAATCATAGGTTTTTGTTGATGTATCAATGAGTTTAGGATTTAAATCTATTTATTAATAATTATATGCTAAAGGAACATTACTATTGGGGTTTGAATCCTTCGTTTGCAATAGAAATTAGACATTGCAGGGAGATTACCTCCCTACATGATGTGTTGAACAAAGCTCTCTTACTGGCACAAGTTAGACATGACATGAGAAATTCAAGCAGCCAAAATCAGGATTGTAATACTCATGTGCTTGCAAGTTGTCACTATTTGCAGCCTTATGCCATTTTACCCACTATCCCTACCCAGATGCAATCATTCTCACCAAGTAGCTACAACCTTCCTAATCTTCCCAGCACCAAGTTTTTCAATGGTTCATACCAAGTCAATCCAACACAAGAACAATGGAAGAACCTATCTCTGCAAAATCCAACCACAGAGGTAAGTATTCCACTTGTCAATGTAGTTGTAACTATATCATCTCTTTTCAGTCATACTCCCACACATAATGCATTGGATCATGATGAAGCTGTAAACAAAAAATTTGATGAGAAAGTATATCATTTTATGTTTTGTTTGACAAAGAGTATGAAATAGATATAAAGTCAGAACATAATGAAAATACTAGCTTAGAATCTAGTTTCATTGGAAATGTTAATACTAATGATGGTATTGAAAGAGATGAGGTATTAACACAAGACTGTTGTCATGAAAAATCAGCAACTAAAGAATCTCCTTCCCATGCTTTGAACAAATCTTCTAACCAAGATGAGGGATGGACAAAAGAGCATGGTTCATCTTTTTCGCCATCATCTTGTGTCATGTGTTCATCTATTTTCGTTGTTCGTTCTTCTTCATTTCTTTCATCTGTTTTTGCATTGTTCATTTTTTTGTTCTTTGGTCATTCCCTCATTTTTCAATTTTTGTATCTATCTTGAAAATACAAAAAAATCATAAATACAAAAAAATACAAAAATGCAAAATAAATAAGTAAATCTTTTATTTTAAAAGATTTGAAATATTACAAGGTTTAAAATTTAAATAAATAAAATATTTTTACTTTTAAAATATTTTAGAAAATAATAAAATAAAATAAATAAATCTTTTCATTTGGAAAGGTTTAATTGTAAAATAGGAAATACAAAAAAAAAAAAAAAAATCAAAAAACTTATAAAAATATTAAAAATAAATCAAATCAAAATCAAAAATTAAAAAATAAATAATAAAATAATAAATAATAAATAAATCTTTTATTTAAAATATTGGAAACAAATAGATCTTTTATTTAAAAATATTTATAAAAATTTAAAAATAGAAAAACTTTAAAAGAAAAAAAAATCATCATAAAAGTTTTCGGGTAAAAACGCCCACTTGAAATTCAAGTTGAAGGGGGTAAAATAAAATTCCCTGCATCAAAAGACTTTGGGAAAAGTAATATTTACTTTCGTGGTGTGGGATCAGTGCTAACTTTGAGTTTTTTAAAAGGTAAAAATGTTCATGTTTTGTGTGAGTCTGATCCCAAACCCGCGTTGGACTTGGGTGTGAAATTGAAATAGGGGGATTAAGGCACTCATGTTTGAGTTCATCATGAGCCCGACCCTGCTCCCACACAAAACTAGTTATGATCCCACAACTTACATGGGTTCATAACGAAAAGAGAAATTGGCATTGAGTGAAGGAAAAAGTCTTTGTGTACATTTTTCCCCCACTTCATAGCTAACCTACTCTCGTTTTGATTCCGCTCAAAGATGGTTCCAAACCTTCCATTTGCAAAATAGGGTGAATGAAAATAAATACTCAGAGTTGGGTCTATCCTGATCTTGCGCCCAACATGGAAGCATCAACATGTAAACTGGTTCACAAAAGGGTCTACAAGAAATGAAATCTCGTGGCTCGAAATGATTACATATTTTGCACAAAAACATTTCATATCTACAAAATGGATTCATTGACCAAGTTTTAGAAACTCCCGAAAAAATATATTGATAGGGCAGGTGAACCATTCCATAGATCACCTTAAATGAAATATGATCTCTCAGAATGTAATGATTGTAGTTTGAAACCAGACACCAAGGTCATTGAAGAGGGATGGGAGTAAAGAAAATGTCACAGATTCCAGTGGTAAGATAAAAATGCCTCCAAAAAATCTACTTTCAATGCATATGAACTGTAAGCAATCACCTCAAAGAGATCTCATCTAATGAAAGTGATGATTGCAAGATGAAATGCGAAATGTGGGAGAATAGACGAAGCACTGTGAACTATTTTCTTGATATCCTCCAAAGAAATGTGATTTCATGGGATGTCATGATTGTTGGGTTCACACAAAATGGATCTATTAAGTAAAAGTTCCAAAAGCTTAAGCATTTAGCTTCGATGGACTGGGATTCACGTAACATAAATCTGTTGAAGAGATTTTAAAACTTGCAAGAAAACTACTTTGGTAATCACATATGCAAAGCTTGATTGCAAGAACAATGTCTAGAGATAAAACCGCGGCCTCCAAAAGATGTCTTGTCACATGCATGCAAATCTGGAAGCATGCACAGCTCTTTGATAGATCGCCTCTTAGGAATGAAATTTCCTGGAAAACATGATTGCAAAAAATGCACGAAATAGATTTGATGCAAAGGATTAAGAAACCTTCAAACAAATGCTACTAGCAATATAGGATCGAATGATAGAATATGAACTCATAAAATGTGCAAGCATAGACAAAGCAGGTGAGTTGTTTAAACCATAACCTCCAAGAAATATGAAACTCATGGAATTTCATGATTGTTGGGTCCACACAAAATGGATTTGGTAAAAGGCCTCTGAAACTTTTAGCAAAATGTAATGATTACAGAGTGTGCGAATGAAGTAGTTGACAAAGACTCAGATCTTCAAGAAAAATGCAAGTAGTGGTTGTAAGGTTGAACGCGCGAAAATTGTTTGAATGAGCACCTCAGAGATGGCAGGCAAATTGATCAAAAGAATGTCTTAAAGGGATTGCATGAGATGAAATGCAGTTTATGTGTAGAGAAATGGATTTCATTGAAAAGGCTTTCGAGATTCATGTGAATGCAAATGATACTTGTGAAGCCGAATTTTTATCAACCTTTCTTGAATATCTTCACTCGCGGAATATGAAACTAGAGATTGAGGCATTATTCAAGGCCTACATATAATTGTAATAATGTATGCAAGGTATGGAAATACAGATATAGTGCACAAAATATTTCACAAAATTTCTCTAAAGAAACGCATTCTCATGGCTTAGAATGTTTGCAGGATATGCAAAAAATGGTCTGAAGAAAATATTCTTGGATAGAATGCATAAAGAAACAGGGCATTGTAAATTGTTTGATAGAATGAGTTAAAGAGATCGTCCTATGTTGGGTGGAAAGGTTTCAAAAGTATTCAATCAAAAGCATATCAAATGCACAAACTGAGACATAAATAAGGGCGATGCATGTGAATTGTTTACATCTCATCCAAAAGCAAATGCAGAGTGAAATTGGTTAATTCATTCATGTTAATAAAATTGTTAATTTTTGAGAATTAAAGTGAGTTGATTAATTTTATGATCTAATTCTACATTTTCTATTGAATTGGTTGGGTTTTTAGGTACTGTTCAAGGACAAGGTTACATGGTATCAAGGTTACAAATACAAACAGAGCATTGTTTGAGTGTTTTTTTTATTTTAATGTTATTTAAAATTACATTAATTTAAAATTATTATTATTTCAATTAAAGGAATTAAAGTTTAAATGCATTTAATTGAAATAATTCGAAATTAATTAATCCCTTGGAATAAATCATTCTTTTATTAATTGATTTTATTAAGTTAATTAATATGTATTCTTGATTTCAGGTACCTTTTCAGGAATTGGAAAAGATTTTATGCATGTGCTAGTGGTTTGCAAAGAAAAAATGCAAAAGAGGAAAGATCTTATGAAGAGATAATGAAACTGGAAGACAACTGAAAGGATGGTGGGCCTATTTGGAGTAGTTTCTGGAGAAACATATTGATTTTATGTTGTTCATCATGCAAAGAAGAACTCTATGTCAAACTTGAAGTTGAAACTAGAGGGTTGCAATTATGAACTGAAGTTAAACTAGAGGATGGAGTTTCAGTTGAAACTAACTAAAGTGAACCAGAGAGTTTCTAATTGATTGCTACAGGTTTTGATGTCTCAATTTTGGAGGGAATAATGTAACCATGAGCTATTAATTGTCAAATATGCTAACTTTAAAGGGGTTAGACACTTAGGAAAATGAGTTAGACATTTTGCAGATTAGACTTTATTAGAGTTAGCAGTAGAGTAGATGAGAAAGGTTTTCTATATTCTTAGTTTAGCTTAATCAACTTGAATATATTGGTTTTTGTGCACCAGTGAGTCTTTCCAAACTTGTAAATGTTGTTTATTTGTTTTGCAATAGTAGAAGAAGCCAAATTTAAACTTGCTTTAAGTTGTATTTTGGAATGATGTTTGTTTTATTAATCATTTGATTTGGGAAGTTTTCAAGGAATGGAGTTATATATTTTCTTTTGTTCGAATTGCAGTTTAAAATCTACTATTAATATTTGCATTGTGAATGAATGACTTTGTATTGATTATACGTTAATTTTTTTGCAATTTTGGTTTAGGTGTTCCTTGAAGTGTAATAGGTTTGGTTAATTAGATGAATCAACATCCTTATTTCTCTTGTGTCCCTGATCTACCTTTTGCCTTTTTTTATACCCCCTATTAGAGTAGGTTTAGTTAGAAGTTTGACCTTGTAGAAATCAAGAAGCTCAATAAACAACAGGCCCCTTGAACATTACAACCTTATTGACCACTTAGCAAAAACAACATAGTTGAGAACCAACTACAGAGACCTTAGAAGATAGGTGGTTTTAGATCAGTTATCTTTTTCAAGAGAAATAGAGTAGAAATATCCTATTTAAATGGTGTTGTGTCAATTTGGTCATCAACAGGTTGCAGATTTACATTCCAAGGTTTATGCAAGGGTTGTTGAGAAGTAACATGTTTTTATTCATTATTCATTCCCTCTTTCACGTTTTTATTCATTTCAAGGTTTGATTACCAAAATAGGGTTTGACCAAGGAAAACCCCCATTCACCAAAAAAAAAAATCCTCTTGATTTGTGTTTGTAGATTTAGGTGGAAGAAATCTTGAAGATCTCTTGAAGAGAAAAATTTATAAAAGTTGTCATAAAAGTTGTCATCTTCTCACAGAAACTCATCTACAGAATTTATTTTTGGCTTTTTGAACCCAAAACTTGAGAAAATTGAAAGACTCGGATCTATAGTAGAGGCTCCTACGAGTTGCAAACAAACCTTAACTCAAGACCCATTTTCCCTTGGGCCAATAAGTTCCAAATCATCTTCAAAAAAGCACTTTTGGTGAGTGAAAAACATCATTCTTCCTTTCTCTAATCTGTGATTTGATTTTTGGTTCCATCAGTATTGAGCTTCATCTATTAGATCCAAGTGTTGTATTGTATTTTGGAGTTGATTTTATATTTTTAGTTTTTCTCCTCAAAGTCTTGTTTGACCAAGACCCTCATCCTTGCACAAAAAGGAAATATGTAGATTCACACTTTTATTTGATTCACCTAAGGGTTGTAAGTCATTTCATTGTTTGGATCTCATTTACTAATAAAATAGAGTGATAAATAGGTCCCTAAGTGGTTCATACCCCTATTTTGATAACTGCGCCTATTTTTCTTCTTTTCATTTTTGTGAACCTGTTGTTTGATCATTGCATTTTTTTTTTATTTTGGAGTGCATTTTCACCCTAGATCTATATCTTTCTTTCATTTGCATTGCATTTATTTTAATTGAATCTCATTTATGGTTTCTTAACTTGCATTAACTTTACATCTCATTTAGGGTTTTAGGATTGCATCTTTACATTCTTTAAATATGAAAAATACAAAAAAATCAATCATTTTGCAAAGCATTTACATAACATTTCATCATAATTCAATTATATTTGAAAATTGAATTAAAATTGCACATCAAATTAGGTCTCCTAGTTTGTCATTTAGTCATATTTTACATTTGCATTCAAGCTTAATTTCACAAAAATCTGAAATTGTAACTCACTGTCTGAAATCAAAATCTAGAAACCACTAGAGAATCAACTCATAAATCTATAAAAAAAAAATTCAAAAACCTAAGCTAGGACCCATTCACCCTTGGATGAATGAGTCCCTGATCAAGGTTGTTTCCTAAATTTCTAGGTATTAAAACATCCATTTTTGTATTCCGATTTGTTGTTTTCAGTTTTCTATTTTAGTTTATAGAATTTTTGTTACTTGGAATTGATCATATTAAGTTTCATTTGATAAATTTAGTTCATTTTTTGAATTCAAAATTGCATTTAAAAGACATAATTTTTAGGTTTTTACATAGTATAATTAGAAAATTATCTTGTTTGAATTCTGAAAATTGCTTTTACATATTTGCATTGCACTTTACATCCTAGGTTACTTCATTGCATTTCACCTTCTATCCATTTTGGGTGCATAACAAGTTTGTGAAACTTGTATGATCTTTACAACTTGGTTTCCTATTATCAATACTATTGTGATACATAGTTCAAGACTCATATCATCCCATGATACACAATTCACCATGGATCTTGGGTTTTCTAACTCTTTCACTCATAGTGTTGACACTAGTCAACCCTTTATGGAACATAGCTTTCATACCACGTTTCCCATGACTTCCCTACCTATACCTAGTATGAATGATGTTGAAAGAATGGCTTCTAATGTCTCTCAAAACACATGAAATATAAATGAATAATTAAAATCTTTTCAATATTTTGTGAGAACCAAGCCTATTACTACTAATGCCATTCCTCTCATAGGGAACATATAAAAGATTCTTAAGCATCAACATGGAATAGAGTTTATATGTACTCTGGTCCATCTCATTAACAATAATATGCCTCCTCCTCAAACCAACTACCAACCTTTCAAGAATCAAAACAAGGGATTTCTACAACTTAATCCCCCTCAATCAAATCAAAATGTTGACAACCAAGTGGCTGTTATAAAGATGGCAAAACCATATTACCTTGTGGATAGAAATAGACAATTTACATCCCTACCTGATACCCTTCATAATATCATGTTGCAGCTCTTAGACAAGAATTTGATTTCCTTACCTCCTATTAGAGATCCTAAACCTACTAATCCTTTATCTTCAAACTATAGACTAGATTCCTATTGTCATTTTCATCAACAAAATGGACATGATATGGAACATTGCAAGTGTATTAAACATCTTGTGGAAGACCTCATTGATTATAATAATGTTCAAATTGGAGTCGCTAATGATCAAGGTAAGAAGTTTGTAGCTCCTCCTAACCAAAAACTTGCAAATCTTTACCAATCCTATTCCAAACCATAACATTTCATTTGGAAAAGCTAGTGAAACAAAGAATGATGTGATGAATGTTGACACGGATGATGATAACACAAATGATAATGATGAAAACTATAGAATCTATGGTTGGATTTATTGAACCTAAACCTCGTAAGGGCCTACCTAAGATTACACTTGACATTGCTTTCTCACAACAAGAAATACTTAAACATGTACCCAATGGTCCTCTTTACATAGCTGTAAGAATCAATGACAAGCCTACTAATGGGATATTAACTGATCATTTATGTGAAGAGAATGTGATCACAGAAGAATTCCTATTTATGCATGATATTTATCATGATACTGATGAAAAACAAAAAGAATGGATCAAAATGCATAATGATTTATCTTGTCCTACAATAGGCTCGATAATCCTACCCCTAAAATTTGGGTTGAAAACGTTGAGTGTCTTATTTACCATCATCCTAACTTTAGATCAATTTCATGTGATGTTAGGCTATCCATGGCTTCGTTTCATGAATGGTGTCCCATCGATTGTGCATAGATGCTTGAAGTTTCCATTTGGAAATGAAATATTTACTATGTAGCATAGTGGCTTTAATCTTGTTTCTTCCCATGGGAATTTCTCATTGGACTTCTTTTGGCCTTATCCTATTGAACCTATTAGACCCTGTGAAGACTTCTTTCTCAAATCCTATCAAAAGTTTAAGGTAAAATGCATAACAAAATTATCCCTTAACAATTTTCCTCAACCCATGATTGAGCCTCCTATCCTTGATGAAACCATGATTGAACCAAAAGCTCTCCCAAGCAACCAAGACCATCCTATCACAAATCCTTTACCTATTTCCTATAAGAGACCATGAGATAATCAAACAAATCTCATTGTGCCTCCTAAATTCAAACAAGTTTACAAAGATAAAGAGAAAGTGGTTGAACATCCCATGGTTCCTTTCATTCCTCCTTTAAGGGAAGAAAAGAAACCTATGGTTGATAAACCCACTCCTACACAATCACAACTTAAAAAATGAATGAAAAGAAATCAAAATGCTAGAGAACATAGGCATAGATGGTGTGTTATTGCTCATTCATTACATGCAAAAGAAGAAAAGAACAACATACAAAACCAAAATCCAAACTTGTCTCAAGCAAGGCATGATGCCTCTCCACTTTCATTGCAACACAAACAACAACCTTCTATGGATATTGCCATTAGACCTCCTATTGTGATTAACTTGGATGATGATGAAAAAGTGCATAACAAGTTGAATTCATTGTTTTCATCTTCTATTAGCTTAAATGATGATCCTCCTAATAAGAGTGTTGAGCTTGGTGCTTGTCCTAGTTTGACACTTGATGTTGTCCTCCTTTTGTATATACTGAACAAGATTGGGATGTGAACGACCTGCTATAGGTTGACTCACATGTGCCTTACTAGTCTTCTTTTTGTTTTCTTTTTCATGTTCTTTGTGTGATTGCATGTGTGTAACGTGATCCCCTATACTACTTTTTTTATGTATCCCTCTTCATGTGCATCCCTTTATTTGTATCTACATTCTTCTCTATGTCTAAACATTTATTTTTTCTTTTTTCTTGTGTTTTCCTTTTGGGGATGACACAAGGTGTCAAGACATTTAGTTCTCTTCCATGTTGAACCAAAAGATTTTTCTTTGTTTTTGATCTTTGTGTGTCATTCTTCCGATTCTACAAGTATTTTGGGAATGATGACATTTTTGAGCTCTATAATTACATTGTAGCAAAGATATATTGACCCTGAATCTGTGGATCCCTTATGTTTTTTGGGGATTTCATTTTTGGGGCAACCCTTTCCTCTCTTTTCATGACATAGCTTCATTCAAGAACATATGACTTGGCATAGGGCTTTCTAAATAATCTCTCACGTCTTCTTTATTATTTCACATTGATTAAAGCAATTTCTCATAGCAATGGTGTTAGCAATTTCTTTAAAGTGGGGGCATACATTAGCATTATTATTTTTGAAAATTTTGGCATTCCTTATGTTTCATTACATGATTTTATTACTTCTTACGATGTGTCTTTTTCTTGGTGGTGTCATTGGATTTGATGTCCTCCGAGAGCATGATATTTCTTGGCATATGACTTTTCTCTTAGTGGTAATGCTACACATTGCATTCCCTAAGATTGTGAATATTTTATCCTTGACTTGTACTCTCTTGGAGACATTAGGCATAGTGTTCCCTAAGAGGAAACCTTACACAAACTAAGAAAATTCCCTTTGAAAATGTTTATTTATATTTTGTTCATAAGTGTTTAGCATGGCACAGCTTGCTAACCTTGTGAAGCTCGAACCCTTTTCAAGGCCACCAAGCATAACACACTTTTCTTTCTAGTGGAGCCTTGCCTTGTTTGTTCATAGGTTCTTAGCATAGCACAACTTGTTAGGCCTTATGAAGCCCAAAGTTTTTGTTCTTTTGTTTTGTGGCACCTTATTGAAGTTTTCAAAGGGATAGATTTGATATGGTATGGGAGCCTAATAATATTCTCTCATTTTCCACCCTTTGGGGGCTCACCTAGTGGATAGACAGAGGTTCCATTAGCCTGGAGTGAGAGTGCAGTGTTTTTTGCATAGTGTACATCGAGTTTTGCTTGTGAACATTTTTGGACAAACAGTTGAGACGTGTTCCACATAGCATTGGATAGTTAAGGCTTGATCTTCCCTTTTCTTTTAGACAAACAGCTAAGATGTGTTCCACATTGTGTTGGATAGTTGAGGCATGATCCACCTTTTTTTTTACTTTTCTTTTAGTCTTTGATGTTGTATGATCGAGTAATCTTGTCATTGCTGAATACATATGTTTTGAATGTCTACTTTAGTGTGAGTTTGATGTAAGTTAATCCTCTCACTAAAGTGGGGGCTAAATGTACTGTAGAAAAATGTATCCCTTTTACATTTTTACACTTAATTTGGAATTAATGTAAATTTGGACTTAATTGTGCCTTATTTAAGTGTTGTAAAGTGTACCTATTTACACTTTCACACTTATTCAGGGCTCCTTTAATTAATTGAGCTTAATATTTCCTTAATTGACCCTTTAATTCATTTACCAAACCTATTTAATTACATTTTTCGAAGGGGAAACTCGACATTCATTAATGCCTTAACATAACACTTCTCATTGAGCAATTCAAGGCATTCAAAGGTAGATTTATTGAAGATCTATTACAACAATCAAAGATCCAATGGTTATATCAAAGTCTTCTTGCATCATGCATGTTATTGGAGCTAATATGGTGATGTAGGTTTCATGACCCATTCAAGCATTCAAAGTCATTATGTCAAGCAAGGTTCAAGGTTCAAGATACACATCCATTGAAGCCATCTCATGCAAGTTGTGAATTTACATTCCAAGGTTTATGCATTGGTTGTTGAGTGGTAACATTGCTTTATTCATTCTTCATTCCCTCTTTCATGTTTTTATTCAGTTCAAGGTTTAATTACCAAAATGGGGTTTGACCAAGGCAAACTCCCATTCACCAAAAAAAAAAAATTCCCTCTTGATTTATGTTTGTTGATTTACATGGAAGAATTCTTAAAAATATCTTGAAGAGAAAAATTGAAGTTGTCAAAGTTGCAAAATTTTTCATAAAAGTTGTCATCTTCTCATGGAAACTCATCTACAAAATTTATTTTTGGATTTTTGAACCTAAAACCTAGGAAAATTGAAAGACTCAGATCTGTAGTAGAGGCTCCCAAAAGTTGCAAATAAACCCTAACTTAAGACCCATTCGCCCCTAGGGAAATGAGTCCCAGACCAACTTCAAAAAAGCACTTTTAGTGACTAGTAAACATCATTTTTCCCTTCTCTAATCTGTGATCTGATTTTTGGTTCCATCAGTATTGACCTTAATCTATTAGATTCAAGTGTTAGATTGCATTTTGGAGTTGATTTACTATTTTTTTAGTTTTTCTTCTCAAAGTGCTCTTTGACCAGAACCCCCATCCTTGCACAAAAAGGAAATTTGTAGATTCACACTTTGATTTGATTCACATAAGGGTTGTAAGTCATTTCATTGTGTGGATCTCATTTCCTAATGAAATAGAGTGAGAAATAGGTCCCTAAGTGGTTCATACCCTTATTTTGATAACCATACCTATTTTTCTTCTTTTCAATTGGTAAGTGGACTTTTGATCATTTTATGTTTTGAGTCTTCGGATTTCTAAGCCTAATTGAAGAATTTTGATCTGTTTATGAAATTCCACTTAACCCTCTTACACCTATCAATCATATATTTAGAGTGATTTCATTGTACTCAACATCTGATATATATAATCTCATATTTCATATTTTCACATCTCTTCTTATTTCCTATTTATACATATTATTCAGTTTGAGATATATCCCTCACAAAAAATATATTTTCTTGTGAGGTGTAGTTAGCCTTGTACTCCACATCCTATTTGTGGTGGGTTGTGGTAAGATCTGTTGTTGATCAAGACTTATGTTCTGATGTTTACCCTCCCAACTTAAATATTAGTATTACATCCTAGATGTGATTTAATATAGGAGAAATTTGTTGCCCTCCTTAAATTTGTTTTAACATAAATATTTTTTAACAAAGTAAGAAAGTTTATGGAAAAACTTTATAGATTATTTTTTTTCAACTTTTCATGATCTATCATTAAGAAAGTAAGATAATAGTAATGATGGATTGGAAATTATCATATGAAATATTCACGAAAATCTGTACACTTTTTTTAAAAAATTTACCTCGTAAATTGTAAAAACTTTATACTCATTATTTTTTAATAAAATAAAATTATTTTCTAATTAACATAAGATCTTCAAGAGTGAATAGAAACAAGTCTTTCATTTTCTTATCATTACTCATTTTATGTGAATGAAATAATGTATGTATACACCTATTTAGTTTCAGTTCTTTATTTTGCAAATAATTGTTAACTTACTTGTAATTTTCTTTTATACAACTAGAATGATCTCCATGGAGATGAAGTGTTGATATTTTGTATATAATCAATCACTAACATAATTTAATTTTTCATAACAAATGTAAGAAAAGGTTCCTCAAACCTTTTGCATTTAAGGTGATCTTAAGAAGCAAAATGATCTAAATTCGAAAGATGGGTCAAATCAGGTGAAAGCAAACTTTGTCAAAAAGTTACATAAGGAATCTAGAAAATATGAAGGTAAATTGTCTTTCAAATATTTTAATTGTGATGAAGTAGAACATTTCATAACTAAGTGTCCATTCAAAGATTCTAACAATAATAGGAAGAAGTCATTTTCAAAAATGACAAATTGTATACACCATATATTTTTTTAAAAGGACAAATAGACTAATATTACACCTCAAAGTCCATGGAAGATAAAACTTCAATTGAAGACAAAATAACAAGTAGTTAAACCACTAAAGAAAAAAAGCAAAGTCTAAAGACGAAGCAATGTTAAGCTACTTGATATGATTGGATAAATGCACTTAACTACCAAGTAGTCCTTTACAAGCAAAGAATTATTTGAAGAAATCCCAATGTCCACTTTAGAGGTTAAAAGTGAAGCTCAAATCCATCGCTGATAAGATGGCGACCCTTTAAATTTCTTAAATCAATTAATTTATTTGTATTATAGGAATTATTTAAATTTGTGGATGTCATACGCCAAACATGTCGTGTCCAACTCTACTAATGATTAAGGTAAGAATCTCACACCAACCATAGACTTAAAGCATTATTTTGAAAAGTTGCTTTTATTCCTTTTATTCTAATTATTGTATTTTTTTATTATTATTTAAATAATGTAAATGAAGTTACCTATAATTTAGTTCAAAGTTAGCTATAGTGGAACGAAATCCATGATTAGTGGGACATGTTTAGTGTAATTACAAGTAACGTTTCGTCTCTTTAATGGTTGTTTTAGAAAAAAAAATTATCAATGAGTGTGGGGTAGGGTGTATTTTGTTTGAAGAGTAGAGATTTGAATGAAATCATTGTATTTACTAAATTAAAAAAAAATAAAGTATGTAAAGTTTAAGATTAGATAATCTAATAAATTATATGTAGTTTTGTGGATGTAAGATAACTTGTTTGTATTGAGTTGGGACTCGCAGCAATTTGTACAGTCAAATCTCTAAATACTACCACTCACAAGTAATTTATACTTATCAATTATAGATCATAGGCAAGCAACACAAAGTGATGGAACCTAAAACTTCATGATCATAGGCAAGCAACACGGAGTGATGGAACCCAAAACTTCATACACACAATCATATCACGCAAGATCCATTGAACAACAAAATAAAAGGACTTCTTTCATTACACAAAAAACCAAAATTACATCTTTTACAACCATTTACAAATACATTGATCCTTCCCCTATTTTTATCTCTCTTCCTAAGAGTTTTATTCTTCTCTTTCTTCCTCTATCTCTCTTTTTTCATGTGTAACCTAGATATTCCTTCAAAACCTAACATCCCTTACACATGGCCTCTTCACCTTTCTAGTGCAACCTACACTATTCTGCCACACCCAAATTTGGTATGCACAATGTACACACCTTTGTGTACTTCATTTGGGTTAACTCATGCCTCCTTGTAATCTCTTAGCGTGCTTGTGTCTCTTCCACAAATGACCTCTTTGTTTTGTTTTGCCTTCCACAACCCACACACACCTCTCTATACATCCTCTTGATATATTCTAGGATTCTCTTCCTATGTGACATATCTTCTTGCATTCAAATGGTTCTCTTCCCATGTGGACTCACACACCTTTTTCCCTTGTTCTCATGTAATTTTGTTTCTTATAGAGCTATTACAACATTCTTGCTACCTCCTTTATTTGCTCTTTTAATCATCTCTTTGATTTTCTAGGTAAACACCTCTATTATGCAACTAGGGATATGGTATTACAACATATTTAGGTGGATGAAGATGCTAACATGTGGCACACATCCCTTAAGTTGTTTATATTACCTGTCATATGAAAAACTTGTATAATTAATTAAATTAAGTAATGAGTAGGTCTTCATTGTGACAATGATACCCATCCATTATATTATGAGATTTATATATAGAAGGTGAACATCATTTTAAGGATATGTGTTGAGTATGATATTGTGTTTAGGATATCTTGAAGATATATCATAGAGTGGCTTCTTCCATAAGAAGTATTATATTTCTTAATATTTTAGGTATTAGGGCATCTTGGCCCACAAACATCTCTTGTGTTGTGTGAGATCTATCTTCTTAATTATCTTATTGTCATTATTATATGTGTGGATCTTATCAAGTGTTATTAGAGCTACAAATTAGGTAAATGTGAGTACAAAATCCTAATTTTTGAAGACTTATATCTTTCAAACAACTATTAACTTTTATGTAATTATTTATTAAAGTTAGAGGATCATCTAAGGAACCTACAATCAATAAATTTGATTTGAATCATCAATGTTAAATGAGTTATTGCAATTTTATCATTTTGAATCATAAATTCACCTTCTAGGCTATAAGTTGTAGAATTATTTTGATATTCTAGAAATGTTGCCAAAATTTATTAGGGGACTATTATTTGTAATTTTTATTTTTGAGGCCAGAAATATCACAAAATAATCTAAATATAAGCTAGGTGTAGTAGAAATTTGATGCAGGAGCATCCATGGTTGACTGGCAATCTTGCATCAACCAAAAAATATTTAATTTTAATTTTTGCTTTAGTTTGGTCTTTTCATAGTGTAGGTGAATAATTTTTTGTAATAAGGCCTAAAATATTTGATAAATATTTGGCCAAGTTGTTATGTTGCAATTTTATGGTGTTTTCGACTCATTTTTGTGGTGTTTTCAAGAAAAATATTCAAATATGCCTTCTTGGGCATGGGATTTGAGGAGTTACAAGTTATGACAACTAATGTATTGTTCCTAAACTTTTGCATGAAGAATTTGGACTTCCAAGACCAAGTGGTTTGACTTTTTCTACTTTGGGGCTCCTATTTGTGAGGAAGTGGCCAATCATGTATAGAGGTTACAAAAAGATTCCTTTTCAACATTTAATGATTCTAAATTCATTTTTGAAAGCATATTTTCCATTTCCAGTTATAGCAAATTGAGAGTTACAGGAAAGGTGTGAAGGAGTTAATTTATATGCTTTATTTTGGTCATTTTTGGGGCCATGCATGGATTTTTGAAGCAAGAAGGTAGAATCCATAATTTTTCAAGTCTAAGAGAGTGTGGAGACAACAAATGGAAGATTAATTCCATGGTTGAAGGTGGATTCATCCACAGATTGAAGGTTTCAAGTGCAGATTTTTATTGTTTGAAGTTTGCAGTGAAGGAAGAGAAATTGTAACTATGTTTGCTTAGTAGTTTCAAATTTAAAATCTGATTTTAATTTTTTTGTACTACTGTATATCAGTCCTATTGATTGTAACACCTGACATAATTAGATATATGGATGTTTGTAAATCATTTGTGCAAATTTGAATTCATGAAAATTGCTTCATAGTTGTTGTTTTGCATTAAAAGCTATGTTATTTGTTGAATGGTTTTTGAGAGAAGATTTGGCTATGGGATTTAGAGAGTATCCTCTCTTGAGATTTTGAGTTTTTATTTCATCAAAATTTAGAAACCTTACTTTTAGTGTAGGCCCATAATTTTGATGGAAGTCGAGATGCATTAAATTGTTGGCTTTACTTTAAAATAGTTGATTGTTAATTTAGAAAATGGGAATTATATTTTTATTTTATGTACTTAAGGATGTGATATTATAATGGATTTAGGTGGATGGAGATGTTGAAATGTGGCACACATCCTTAATTTATTTATATTGGGTCATGTGGATAGCTTGAGTAATTCATTATATCAGTTGATGAGTAGGCCTTCATTAGGATTATGATAAGCCTCCATTATATTGTTAGGAAGAGGCCTATAGAGGCGAATATCATTTTAATAATGTGTTGAGTATGATATTATATTTTACATCTCTTGGAAATCTAGCATGGAATGGATTCTTCCCTGAGGAGTATTGTATATTGTTACTCTACCTCAAGGTTTTATCCCATTTTTTCATATATTGAATATTATGGCATCTTTTCCCACAAAAATATCTTATGTTGTGTGAGATATATCTTCAACATTGTATTATTTTAATTATTATATGTGTGGATCTTATCAAGCTCCCAAAATCTCCTTCACCCCCTTCTAGGGAGTTTATTTTCCTTTGCTTCCTCTCTCTATGTCAAACCTTTTGGAAACTTCCTCTCTCTCCCTTGAAAAAATGGTGCTTAAATTCATGACTACCTCCATGAGCACCAAAATATCACATTGAATTTTGGATGCACCTCTTCCAATTCAAACTCGCCAAAAACTTGCCCCAAACCACCTCATTTGAGCTAAGTATTAATCAAAATAGCTATTTTAGTCAAACAAATTCATCTAAACACCTTCAACACCAACATGATGTTCAAATTTATTTGTGGCAATGATTGTGCTCCCATTTTTAAAATATTGACTTGATTCATGTAATGCCTAGGCATTTAGTGCCATTTTATTCAAAATATAAACTAGGATAAATTATGCCACCCTCATATTTATTGTTTACCATTTCAATAAAAATAAATTTTCACAAAATAAATCCTTTAAAACACTTATTTTCATTCAATATCTTTGTGGAGTTCTTTGTACTATCAAGGCCTCCTTGGGCTCTTATGCTACCCCATAAAACTATAGCAACCCATAACCAAAATAATTGGTCTTATTTAGAACTCATTTATCCAATGAACAACCTTTGTAGTACCAATAGACTTCCTATACAACCTCCTTCACACCTCTTGTATCCTCTTATCTTTTATTTTTTCAACTCTCCAACTCCATCAACAACAACCCATACACTTAATTAAGTATAAACTAACCTCTATCATCAACTTAGTAGTCTCTCAACCCACCATTCCAACACTCTCCAAGATGGATGTAATGTTCTTTTGTGCAAATTAAACCAACAACACAGACCAATCACATGTAGCATTGCCCATAAATGCTCCTCTAAACATAGCCAACTACCATAATTATTGTGATTTCCTAAGAACTCAACATGGGAAATCCCCTAATTACTATGAGTAAATCCACCTACTATTGTATCTCCTATAATTTCAATAAGTGAGTCAAAACTTATATTTTTTGATGCAAGTTCCTTAAACTAAGAATACTCTTAATTGAAAATTTGAGGAGGAAATATTTAAATTGGAGTTCTTGAGAATATTATCTTAGATAGAGATGTGTGGATAACTTCAAGGTTCTAGAAAACCTTATTTTAAGCACTATGAACTCAACAAAACATAATTTCAACTTATCATCTTGAAATAGATGGTCAAATGGAAAGAGTCAATCAAGTACTAGAAGGATTTATTGAGGATATATTGCATGGATCATAAATATAAGTGGGAGGAGTACCTACCAGTAGTTGATTTTTTTATAATATTTTTTTTCATTCTAAAATTAAAATAAATCCTTTTAAATCATTGTATGGAAGAAAGTGTTAAAATCCTATTAGTTCAAATAAACTAGAAGATACAATTAGCCTTTGGTTGGAAATGCTATCAAAAATAGAAGAGAAGATTAAGATAATTAGAAAGAGATTAGAAGAATAAAGTGATAGGTAGAAAATATATGTTGATAATAAGTGTACAATGTGACTATTCTTAGTACTAGATAAAGAACTCTCATTATGCACAACTCTTCATCAATTTTAGAAATTTTATCATCATTGTCCAAATTGATCACAATGGGAGGTTTAATAACAATATACTTTGAATTTTCTTGTTTCACTTCTTATTTAGGTTCTATGTCTTGTCTTGGTGAAAGTTGTATTTCTTATTGAGTTGTTTGCATAGGTGTTGTATTATCATGTATTTTTTTAGTCTTTTCTTCCAATTGATGAGTGATAGTGCAATTCCTATGCCTACACTCTTTAGCATTTTGGTTTCTTCTTGCACAGTTTTCATTTTGTGATGGGGTAGGATCAGGTTTCTCAACCATTTATTTCTTTCCTTGTCTCAAGGGAGGAATTTTGAAGGAACTATTAGGGGTTGGGAAACCACACACTTTAGGTTTATACACTTTTTTTATCTTTGGAGGCACAAAAGAAATCATTTGATTGTGTCATGGTCTTTTATAGGATATGGGTGAAGGAAATGCAACATACTTTCCTTGGTTACTTGGAAGGGTCTTTGCTTCGGGCATAGGTTCATCCATAACAAGTGGGGAGGAGGAATAACCATGGACCTATCATTCTCAGGAATATTTCTAAGAGATAACTCTGATATACACTTTGCCTTAAATTTTTGGTGTGACTTGAAATAGAAATCTTCATGAGGCTTTATAGGTTCCATAGGTTGAGACCAATACAAATCTAATGAAAATTTCCCATGAGAAGACAAAGGATTAAGCCAACTATGATGCACTATAAATATCTCATTTTCAAAGGGGACCTTTATTCACTTTTGAATAATCAATGGGACGACATTCATGGAGAGTAGCCATGGGTAGCCTAGCTTCACACAAACTTGGTTGAATGTCGAGATGATGGAGAATGAGACATCTACATGTTTTGGTCCAACTTTAAGAGGAAGAGTGATTGAACCTATTGTAGGTCAAGAAGAACCATCATGAATTTGTATCCATGCTTTTGATTGTTCATAAGAATCTTGGTAAAGTTCAAGCAAAAACAAGAATTCCTTAGTGATTAGATTCTCTACACACATGGGATCAATGAGTATCCTAGTTGTGGCTTGTCATTGATACATCTAACAATATAGAGAGGACCATCGTGCATGTCTAAGTGCATCATTATTGGTGAAATAAATGTTGGTATCATAGTGGTTTGGCCCTTACAAGGTTGAACATCTACAAAACCAGCCATCTCTTGTAGACCATCCCCATTATCATTGTAATTATTTTTCCTGATGTTAGGTTTATCAACATTCATACCATCATTATTAACATTACAAGCTTGCAAAAAGTTGGTTGAATGGTTAGGCATTGGGTTGGTAAAAATTTACAAATTTTGGTTAGGCAAGGCAATAGACATATTCCCTTGATCATTAATGCCACCTAATTAGATGTGATTAGAATCAATGAGGACTTGTACTTGATGTTTAAGATGCATGCATCATTTTGTATCATGTCCACTTGTGTAGTGATACTAACAAAAGGAATTTGGATTAAAACTTGGAGGTAAAGGATTGGTTGTGTCCATAGGTCTAACCGAAGGCAAGTGGATTAAGTTGTTACCCAAAAGTTGCAACATGATCGAATGGAGGGAATCAAGTAATGAAGTAAATTTTATCTTTAAACTCAAATTGATATGGGGTTGCACTTATGGAAACAACTTGAGGTTCAACATGGTTGGTTGTTTGAGATGGATTTATCTTCATAAATTTCTTGTTTTCTTCTTGAATGGTTGGTAGTTGTTTTGAGGTATGAATTCAAACTTCTCAATATGAGCCGATGAGGATATCTCTTCATACTAACTAACTAAATTTTGATAATCACAAAGGGTTGTACACAAATGTATGAAGGATGGAAATTTCATTAATAAAATTTTATCTCTTATGTCATGTTTCAAGTTTTCAATGAACACTCTTTGGACATCCACATTTGGAAGAGTAAGATTGATCTATGATAAAAGAAACTGATAGCGGCTTATGAGATCTTTGAATTTTTCTCCTCTTTTTATTTGTATCACATTATATCAATTATGTTAATTTTAGGACCAATATTTACTTGGAAATGATTGAGGAATGCATCAAAAATCTCATTAAATGAGTGGATTGAATTATTTAGAATTAATGAACAAAACCATTCCAAATCCATGTCTTTCAATGACCTAGGAAAGAGTTTAGCCAAGAGCTTATCCTCAAAAATGAAGTCACTACACAAGGTTGTATATGCCAATATATAATTGCTAGGGTCTCCCTTATCATTATACTTGTCGAATCAGGGTACCTCTATATTTTGTGGTATTTTTGCTTTCAATATTTCAAGTGATAATGGGCTCCTTTTGACATATTGTGATGGTTGTCCATTTTGGTTTTGGTTCAAGTTTTGGATTTGTTGTTGAAGTGAGGTTACATTTTGCAAATTTTGGTTTATGAAAAAATCATTGTTTGACATTGAAATGGTGAACAATGGGTTCACCTAATATGGAATGTATGAGGTGTATGATATATATGGACCTATTTTCCTATATTTCATTAGGAAATGAGATCCACACAAATAATTGACTTTCAACCCTTAGGTGAGTCAACTCAATGAGGGAATCTACTAATTTCCTTATGATTGAGGATAGGGGTATCAGCCTGAACAACAATTTCAAGAGAAAAACTAAAAATAGTAAGTCAATTCAATCATGCTCATTCAAACATGAAATATCAATTTAAATAATAATAGAAAAAGAAACAACAAAGTTTTGGTAGATCTGGAAATGGAAAAGTGATGTGTACCTATCACCAAAATGCAGATTCAAGAAGCTAACTAGGACTCATTCAGCTATAGGAAAATGGGTCTTTGTATAGATGTTTCAACCAGATTTTGGGAGCCTTTGATGTCAGTCAGTAGCTTTTGTTTCATCCAAGTTTTAGTGTTGAAAAGTCAGAAATAAGGTCGATAGGTGAGATTCTATGAATTGTCAAAAAATATGACAACTTTTACAACTTTGACAACTTTTCCATTTTTTATCTTCAAGAGATCTTCAATCCTTCTTCAACCTAAGATCTAAAAAACAAACATAAGAGGGAAAAATTATTTTTTTTGTGAATGTGATTTTTTCTTGGTCAAACCCCATTTAGGTAATTAAACCTTGAATTAAAATAATGAAACATGAAAGGAATGATGAATGAGCAATACAATGTTGCAACTCACCAAACCCTTGAATAAACCTTGGGAAGAATGAAATGTTGATCTTGAACTTGCATGAAATGGATTCAATGGGTATGGATCTTGATGCTTGAATCTTGAATTGAATGTTGGCTTGAATCTTTGAAACCTACATCACAATGTTAGCTCCAAAAACATGCATGATTGCAAAATACTTTGACATGATGCTTGAGATCTTTATTGTTGCAATAAATCATTGATAAATTCTTGAATTTATTTTATCATAAGCTTTGCTCTTGTGAAGTTGAATTGATTCTCTCATGAATTTTCTAACTTTATTCTAGGATTTGAATTGATGAAATAACCTTATATTTATAGGACCTATGTATCCTTAATTTCCCAAAAATTAAACATTACAACCGACATTGAAATTTGAATTCAGGAACATTAAAATACCACCAAAAACATATTTTAAATTTAGGTTCAAAGGCCTAGGGAGGACCCATTCGCCCATGGGTGAATGGGTTCCAAGTCCCTATTCCTACAACACACATTGCTCAAGGTAAAGTATTATGTGTTGGCGTTAATTTTTGTCAGGCTTCCCCTTCAAAAAATGTAATTTATTAGGCTTGTAGATGTAAAATAGGGGTTATTAATGAATAATTAATTCCAATTTAACTAAGGGGGCCTAAAAAAAGTGTGAAAATTTAAAGGAGTACATTTTTCAACACTACATTTAGCCCTAACTTTAGTGAGAGGATGACCTTGCATCAAACTTACACTAAAGTAGAAAATCAAGAGAGGTCCAATTGTACAATTGTTGGAAAGATAAGATGACAAAGGTCAAGGAGGATGATCAAGCCCCCAAGATCTAAGATCTTATGGAAAACCAAAAAATGCACAAAGAGACACGTACCTTTGTTAAATTATTTAGCAGCAATGATAAGATACTCAATCATACAATGCCAAAGACTTAAAGAAAGAAAGAAAAAAAGAGGGTGGATCAAGCCTCGACTATTTTTCCATCCCGATGTGGATAAAGCCTTAGTTGTGTTTTCCAAAACACATTTACAAGTGACACCCATTGTCCACTATGTAAACCAAATGTGCTCACATGGGCTAGTGAAATTTGTTGTCCACTAGGTAAGCCCTAGGAAGTGGCTAGCTAACCATACCAAAATTATACATCCTGATAACTTTGATAAGGTTCCATAGAGATGGTCACAAGGCTAGCAAGCTACGTTATACTAGGAACTCATGAAAAAGGCTCCATTGGAAAGAAATTTGTGTTATGCTTGTTGGCCTTGAAAAAGGGTAAAGGCTCCATTAGTAGAAAAGTTGTGTCATACATGGTAGCCTTGAAAAAGGGTAAAGGCTCCACTGGAAATCAAGTTTTGTTATGCTTGGTGGCCTTGATACATGCAATAATATATTCCAAGGGGGTTTTCTTAGTTCATGAAAGGTCTCACCTTAGGGAACATCATTCCTAATGTCTCTAAGAGAAGACTAGTCAAGGATAAAAGATTCACAACTTAGGGAATGCAAACCATAGCATTACCACTAAGAGGAATATCATATGCTAAGATAGGTCACACTCTTGAAGGACATCAAACCCAATGTCACCAAGAAGAAGCCACGTCACATGAATTAAGAATACCACACTATGAAACATGAATTATAGTCAAAAATGTCAAAATGATAATGCTAATGTATGCCCCCACTTTAAAGAAATTTCTAAACACCATGTTGTGAGCAATTACTTTAAAGTATAAAGTTATAAATGCTAAACAATAAAAAAGAAATGAGAGTTTATTTGGAAAGCCCTATGTCAAGCATATGTTTCCAAATGAGGCTACGTCATGAAAAAGGGGTTGCCCCCAAATGAAATTCCAAACACATAAGGGATCCATGGATTTGGGGTTAGCATATATCTTTGCTACAATGTTATTATAGAGCTCGAGAATTTCATCATTCCCCAAATACTCGTAGAATTGGAAGAGTGACAGATAGAGAGAAAAAACAAAGAAAATATTTTAGGTCAACATGGAAAATACCTAAATGTCTTGACGCCTTGCATAATCCCCAAAAGGAAAACACAAGACCAAAGAAAAGATAAAGATTTATGACGTATAGAAGAATGTAAGTACAAATAGAGGAATGAACATAAATACATGTCAAATAGAACGATGTGGGGGATCACATTACACACATGTAATCACACACAAAGAACATGAAAAGAAGACAAAAAAATACTAGTAAGGCACATGTGAGTCAACATATAGTAGGTTGTTTTCATCCCAATCTTGTTCATCATATGCAGAAGGTAGATAACTAGACAAAGGGACAACGACAAGTGTCATACTAGGACAAGGCTTACTAACTCCTTGCCCCCACTAAGTGTAGGACAAGGATGAGCTGAGTTGAGTGATGAGAATCTACTCCTTACAATATAGAATAAGTTGCAGTAAATGTAAAACATGCAATAGTGAGTATGTTATGATTCTATAACTATCACATGGAAAGGAGAAAATCAATTAATTTCTAAGGGATTATCTGATCATATTCTTGTGAAAATGGTTCAAATTTTCTAATGATTCTCTTTAAGTCGTGACACTCATCAATAACATGGCTAAGTGTTTGATGAAAAGCACAATAATCCATGTTTGTATTTTTACCTCTCTTTTTTTCTTTGATAGGTGGTAAGTAAATCAATCCTAGATGGAGAAGTTGTTCCATTTTTCATTCAATTTATATTTTAGCATGCAAAAATGGCAATCCTTGGACTTAATAAGGCTTGGATTTCTTGCTTGGTTGGGTAACTTGTTGAAGTGGATTTGGAGGTGGAGGACCTAAGATTATCCTACCATCCTTGTGAGACATTGGTTGATCATTGTGAAGGACACTTGTTTCCTTGGAAAATGTGGAGGAAGGAGGATGTTGATATCCTATTCCTTTGGTATCTTCATTTGGGATTTTTTCTAGCAATTTTTGGACTTCATGCTCATTGGTTATGTCACATCTTATTTTTTTAAGATCTTAAATAATTGGCCATAAGTCTCTTCTAATTTAATGGTTGTATTTAACTCGATTAGCATAAGATAGAAGAGTATTGTTATTTCTCTTGTTAACAAGCTCATTAATGATAAATTGTTAAGGGTTTCTTTTTGCTTCTATTTCAGGATGTAAAATTTTGAACATATCAAGTGATGGAATTATAGGTGGTATTGGTTGTTGAATGGATGGGTAAAAATATTCATTATTCTCAAGGTTGTGTAAGGAGTCTTATATAATTTTTTGCATGTTATCTTCATCATGCCCTAAGATTTCCACCTCATGGGAACATTCATAAGGAGTTGATTGAACTTTGAAAATTTAATAGTCATTTCTCTTCCAAAATTGAACATGAGATATCCATGACTGGTTTATCTAACACACAACAAAAAAATGAAAAATCATTTTCTCGATTTCTACAATGATGGAGAAACATGGCTAGTGAATTCCTATGGCCTATACCAAAAAAACAACTCATCATTATCTTTTTTCAAAACCTTAATCAAGAAATCAACTTTCAACTACAATTGCAATTTGCTAACTCCTTTGATGAGATTATAGATAAAGGGATAACCATTGAAAAGGTTGTCATCATAAAAGGACTTTTTAAAATCTAAAAATGTAACAAAGACCATGCATTAAAGTATAATGAGAAATACCGCATGTAGGATAAGAAAAATAATGTTACCAATGATGGTGTAGTGGACACTAAATTTGTACAAAACATATAATCACCACCTATCACTAAAAAAAATAATCAAAATGTGAATCCTCCAAAAGGACCACCAAGATAAATTACCAAAATTAGGTGAAAGTACACTCCCTTAAGGGATCCAATTGAGATTTTATTGAAGAAGTTAATCCAAAATAACCTCGTTAATTTTCTAGAGTTAAGGTCATAGGATGAACCCCAATTCAAACCATCATGGTACAATGAAAATGAATATTGTGTGTACTATAGGATAAAAGGTCATAAAACACATAATTGTATGAAACTAAAAAATCTCATCAAAGATCTTATTGATCAAGGGGATGTAAGCATTCAACAATATCTTGAAACTTCTAGCACTATTAATCTAGGTATCTATAAGGATTTCATACCTAATCATGGTAAGAATATTGACTTAGGAAAAGGAAAGGTTTATAAAAATTTCATTCATTCATATGATTATGTAGGACATATTGAACAATACAATAATCACATTGTTGTTATCACCATTCCTAATAAGAATCTTAAATGTGGAGTCACCACATCCTATGGTAAATTTTCCCTTCAAGGGACCTCGCTCCAAATAAATATCATGAATAAGTTGTTACCATCTAAGTATAACCTTATAGATTGTCTAAAGAAAACACCAACTCAAATCTCTATATTAGAATTCCCTTGTATATCTCCCATACACAAAGAGGTTCTTGATATGGTACTTCTAGCATCATTAGTAGTTACCAACATTGATACTAAGAAAATTTAATCCATGGTAGGACACATTTCATCCACACACCACCTTGTATTCATAGAGAAGGATCTTCCTTCCACCTCATACCATAATCAAGGATTATACCTAGGATTCTTCATCCACAAACATAATAAAAAGAGTCTTAATAGATGGTGGACTAGGATTAAAAATTTATACTCTAAAATTTGTAAAAAAAATTGGGATACTCCAATGAAGTTATAGAGAAATAGAAAAGAATTACTATTAAATAATATAATAATAATGAGCAAGAGTCAAAAGGGATAATCAAACTTCCTATCCAACTTGGTCCCACAATTGTAGAACCTACATGTCAAGTATTGGCCCTTGATCTCCCATATAATATTCTCCTAGGCCACCCATGGATACATTTCATGTAGGTAATCCCATCCACATATCACCAATGCATGAAATTTCCCTATAATTAAACTAAGGTAGCCATTTATGGGGACCTTCACCCTTTCCACTATTATCAAACTTTAGTGGAAAATTACCAAAAAATGCACCAAGTACCTAACAACAATATTGTCTCATCTTCATCACCTGATGTCAACCCATCTACATTAGTATCATCATCCACCAAACATGAGCCCCTTCTTGACATCAAGTTCCAAATGCATGACAAAGGTTGTAGAAACTATGATCTAAAAGGGTCTTTCTAAATGTAGGACAACTTTTTTCTTCTCCTAAGACATATAGTAAACAATGAAATATAGATAAAACCTCTTCCATCTTTGAACCCATAGTATTCTCAAAGTGGGGAGAACTAAAGAAAGAGGTCATAAAAGAAGATATTTCTAAATAGCTATACTAAGAAGCGAAATAACAACTAACCCTACCATTTGAGAATTATAGTAAGGGTTTCCATATTATAAAGAACATGAGATTTACAAGTCAAGGTGGCCTTGGAATTCATCAAAAAGGAATAAGAGAACCCATTTTTGTAGAGAAGAGACATAAATATCAAGGCTTTGGTATGGATAATTAGTTAACATTACTCGTGACATCAAGTGTTCCCCTTGTAAGGTAGCTAAATTTTTTCCCATGGTTGAAACTTCTAACAACGGTACCATCAAGGACTCTTTAATTTATATCATTGGCATATTAAAAAACACATCCATTAATACCATAACATACACATCCTTTACATCTCTCTCACAATCCAATGACCTTCCACTTATATATCCTAGAGTATCAATTGGGACCAACAAGGACTGTCAATTCTAGACATATTCAAAAACAACGATGGTATTACTAAGTTTATGGGACTTAGAGATGGCATACCACCTAGAGATCATAAAGGATGATTTGACATAGACCTTGATGAAAAAGCATAATTTGGGGGAAAAATAAAATCTTTCAGTTGCAAAAGAGAAAACAGAAGATAATAAAAAGATCCCCTAGTGAAAACCATAATGTGGCACTTTCATATTATGAAAAAGTAAAAATAAAAGATGTATCCAAGGGTGAAAACCTCTCTAAGGCACCTAATGATGAAGGATTTTACCTCCCTAGTGTCACTAAACATCAATATAGTTCAACAATCTTAGTAGAGGTATTAGAGGAAATAAATATTGGAACAACTAACACTTCCAAAATCACACTCTTTGTTTCATCATTGACACCTAAAGAGAAATAATAAATTTCACATCAATCCTTGAACTATAGATATTCAATCCAAGACTAGATAAAATATTGATATTCCATCATTTGGTGATCTAACTAGAGGCTAAACCTATAAAATAGAAACTATGTAAGATGCATTCCCAAATTACACTACTAGACAAGATGGAACTTAAAAAATTGCTAGATGTTGTCTTTATTAAACTGATAGATTATCCATACTGGATCTCAAACCTTGTACCTATTTCAAAACCCACTAAGGGAATTTGTATATGTATAAATTTTAGATATCTAAACAAGGCTTGTCTAAAGGGTGACTTTTCATTACCAAAAATAGACATCATAGGGGATTTAATAGCAGGCCATGAGATGCTTTCCCTCATGGATGGTTTTTCATGATATAATCAAATCCATATAGCACAAGAAGGCCAACACAATATAAGATTCACATGCTCTTGGAGTACCTATGGTTGGAATGTAATGCCTTTAGTCTTAAGAATGTAGGTGGAAAATATCAGAGAGTTATAACAGTGTTTTTTTATGACATGTTCCACAACATAGTGGAAGACTATGTAGATGATTTTCTTGTGAAATCAATAGCAAGTAAATAACTTTTAGATGTTCTTGGATAAATATTTTTACAGACAAGAGAAATATCAAGTGAGGCTAAACCCAAAGAAATTTTTATTTAGTGTCACTTCAAGAAAGCTATTGGGATACATTATGTGTCCTAAAGGTATTAAAGTCAACCGCACAAAATTGAACCATAATTGAGATGCCTCCACCAAACAATCTCAAGCAACTTTGTAGTCTTCAAGGAAAAATACAATCTATAAAATAGGTTATATCTTAGCTAGATAATAAATTTCATTCATTCTCTCATCTCTTTCATAAAGATGTCATGTTCACATGGGATGAGAAATTTCAACAATCCTTTCAACAAATTAAGGATTATCTAGCTTTGCCACTAGTATTGATGCCTCCCATTCCAGATGAACCATTGATATTGTACATTTCAGTTACATCAACAACACTAGGAGATATCTTGGCACAACATGCTGAATCTATAAAAGAGAGTGGTCTATTACATAAGAAGTACATTAGTAGACTACAAGCTTAATTGACTCCTATTGAGAAAACATGTTTAGCATTCATCTTCGCATAACAAAATCTATGACACTACATGCTCAATCACCTATCCAAAATTTATATATTTAAGTATATGCTATCCAAAGCAACATTGATTGGTTGCATCATTAAGTGGGTTATAATATTAAACAAGTTTGATATAGAGTATGTAGGTCAAAATTTAATAAATGGACAAGTTATCACGGATTAGTTAGTTGAAGCACCTTTGTATGATGATGATTCTCTAATATCACCAGACAAAGCAATTTTCATCATCATCCCTTCAAATATATGGAAAGAGCACTTTGATGGGTCACACACACAACATGGTTTAGGAGCAAGAGTCTTATTCATCACCCCTCAAGGTGATTGTGTTCCAAAATCATATCAATTTGAATTTTTATGTACTAATAACATTTTTGAACATGAATCACTTATCATAAGACAAAATAGAAAATCAAAGAGTTACAGGTCTACAATGATTGACATTTAGTTGTTAGATAGTTTAATGATGATTATCAAATCTAGAGGACGATATATTGTTACCATATAAGATAATGGTCAATAGCTTCAAATAATATTTTTTTACTATATCCTTTGAGAAAATAACCAAATTAAACAATAAGGTTGTCGATTCTATGGTGACTATTGGATCTCTCCTAGATATGCCTCATAATAGTCAGAGATGTGAGTTTCTAGTTGAAAAAAATTGGTTCCTACTACAAGTATGAAGGTGTTGTCATTGGTGTCAATTGGTTGTTGTTTTCATTGATGTCAAGGAAGTTGGTTATTGGTTTTATATGTTGAGGATATTGAGAAAATTGTAATAAAGAAGGTTTGTAGGTTGTGCATGCATAGTTGAGATGTTGAATAAGTGCTATGAGTACATGGAGTTATCCTTATGTTGTTATGTCTGGAGGTGTGTTAAAGTGAAGTATGTGCTACTATGATGTCTCTGGTACTTGGTTTCCAATTGCTTTTGAGAAAATTTGATAAATAAAGAAAATAATGTCATGTATATATTCAGTGTATGCTTTGGGATGTGCTCCACATTTCTTCTGGGTTGATTCTATGCTTGTGCAAATCTGAGGTATTGTTGATGACTGTTGGTAGTTGCTATATCTAGAATTTGGGCTTCTGGATTGTCATATAGTGCAAGATGTTTTCACCAGTATGTGAATTGTGCATTTCAATGTGTTTGGATGTGGTTTAGGAGAAATGTATTTTCTCCGCATTTCTTCGCATTATGGTTTCAAGACTTTCAGTTTTGAGAATAAGTTGATAAGGTTTCTCTCTTTCTTTGTTCAAGAGGAATTGAGATCTTGTGTTGCTATTGATGAGTTTCTAAGTTATAGTGCATTTTAGTGGTTGACAGGGTTATTCAAATGTACAAAATATTAATACTCTTTAGGTGAAGTTTGTCATAAAGCTTCTAGATGGATTTTCAAGTGTTCATTACTTACTCCAGATCATGTTCAAGTAAATTTTGTTGTCTAGAAAGATTGGACTGAGTCAAGGATGTGTGTACTTAATTGTTTTATGTGTTTGCACAGCTGTTGGCTGACCTTGTGTTAAACACTACTTTCAAAGTTTGTGGAAGCATGTTGAGGTGTCTTGGGACTCATTTAGGTCCTCATTAAGAATGTGTTTGGGTCACACTTATTCTCTTCCACCGTGGGAATGCTTTGGCGCTAACCTAACTTGAATTTGTAAATACAAATTGTGTATGACCAACCTTGGAAGGGTTTCAAGGTTGAAGACAATATAAGTATGAGTTGAGATGTTTTTGAGAGGCATAGAGAGATGTGAGATATGTTTCTATGATGTGAGTTCAAGTATATCAATAATAATTTTCAAAGTGTTGAATTCCTAAAGTGAGATGAAGGTGTACTCTATCTTTCAAGAATGCCTATAGAAGTGAGAAAATTGTGGTGGAAACTCTATTGCATTGTGATAGTTTTCTCTCTATAACAAATCTCTTCTATCATCTTTGTAATTCTATGGTAGTGAGCACAAGCAGTGAGCCCTCATTGGATAGTGTGTCCTATCTTGGTCGTGAGCCTCTATATTCATTTTGGAATTCTTTATATTGTGAGCTAATACTCACCGTGGTTTTTCCCTCATTGGTTTTTCCACATAAATTTGGTGTTCATGTGTGTATGGTTTTGCTGCTTATAGTTTTTTTTTTGGTTTTAATGATTAATCACACTAGCAATGCAAAGGTTATATGAATGCTTGTAAATATAACTTCTATTGAGGGTTTTGATTATTAAAATTACTAACACTAATTCACCCCCCTCTCAGTTGTCTTTTTCAAAAATTGGTATCAAAGCAAGGTTCCTTGGAGAAGAGCTTAACTACTTAAGGAAGGTCTGGGATGATGAAAAAGATCACTATTGAGTGTCCTAGGTTCCATGGCACTGACTATGTATTCTGGAAAAAAAATATGGAAGGATATATGGCATACTGTGCATGAGATTGAAAAGTCTATTTAGAATCAATATTTTGCTCTAGCAAATGGTCCAAGTACTGTTGATGAGATCACAGAACATGAAATCAAAAATAAGGAAAGGTTTATTATTGTAAATAGTCTTTCACATTTTGAATTAGTTAAAATTATGAATCTAAAGACTGCTAAAGAGGTATGGGATAAGTTGGAAAAGATCTATGAAGGAGATGAAAATGTTAAACAAGAAAAGTTGTAGAACTTGGAGGCACAATTTGAGACCTTGTGAATGGGTGAAGATGACAACATCAAGTCCTACATGCAAAGAGTAGATGAGTTGGTAGGTGGAATGAGAGGACTTGGTGCACAAATAGATGAATCTAGGATAGTGAAGAAGGTACTCAGAACTCTCCTTGATATATATAGTGAAAAGGTATCTGCTATAGAGGAAATTGTAGATTGTAATACTTATACTAAAGATCAGTTGATTGGTACTCTAACCTCATTTGAGATGAGAAAGCTTGGGTTGAAAAATGGAACAAAGAAACTTCTTTCAAGGCTAAAAAAGTGGAAGATCTGGATGAAGAAAATCTTGATGAAGTGGAAGAAAATTTTGTAAGAAGAATGAAAAAGGGCTCTGGTAAGTATCAAGGTAAATTACCATTCAAATTTTTTAGTTGTGGGGGAATAGGTCATTATACTTCAAGATGTCCAAAAAGAGTTGAAAGAAATAAACATAGAGAAGGTAAATAAAATAAAGGAAAGATGGTCAAAAGAGCATATTATGTCAATGAAGATGTTGGCATTTCTAATGATGAGTTTTATTATGGAGATTTGATGATAATGAATGCTTGTTCTTGGCTTTAAAAGATGAATCTACTCATGAAATATGTGTGAAGGAAAGTGCTCTGGTGAAAGTTGAAGGTATTGTGGTCTCTGCTCTTCATGCTAAACAGGAAGAGAACTACTGGGCCATTGATAGTGGTTGCTCACATCACATGACTGGTGATAAGAGTAAGTTTGTTAAACTTGAAAAATATGATGGAGGCTTTGTTAAGTTTGGAGATGATTTTGGTGCTAAGATTTGTGGGATGTGTTCAATCAGTTTTGATGGAAAACATAATACTGATAATGTATACTATGTTAAGGGTTTGAGACATAATCTCTTGAGTTTCATATGAATGTGTAGTAAGGGATATAATCTTGTGTTCAAGGATGAAAATTGTGAAATCAGAAAAGGGTATGAAACTGTGATTGTTGTCAGAAAGAAGACTGAAGGAAACATCTATCAACATAAAGGTGTTGATGGGAATTGCTTTATGTCTCAAATTAATGAAAATTGGCTATGGCACTGTATGATGTGTCATATGAACTTTGACAACATGGTGAGAATTAGTGCAATACAAGCTGTGAGAGATTTACCAAGAATTACAATGCATGTTAATGCGGTCTGCAAGGATTGTCAGATTGGAAAGCAAGCTAGAAACAACTTTAGGTCAAAGGAACAATCTACTATTGGAATATTGGAATTGATTCATACAGACCTTTGTGGTCCTACGAGGGTGAGAAGTCTACAAGGTGACATGTATTTTATGCTTTTGATTGATGATTACTCTAGAATGACATGGGTTACTTTTATTAGAGAGAAATTTGATGCATTAGACAAATTCAAGGAATTTAAAGCAATGGTTGAGAATGAAATAGATTTGAAAATAAAATATTTGAGGTCTAACAGAGGTGGTGAATTCACCTCCAATGATTTTAGCATTTTTTGTGAAGCCCATGGAATAAGAAGATAATTGTCTTCCCCTAGAACTCCTCAGTAGAATGGTGTAGCTAAAAGAAAGAACATGACAATTCAAGAAGCTGCTAGAA